>DWTW01000849.1:0-14349 GCA_018246275.1 Papilio slateri | reverse complement strand
GAACGCCAAAGCGATCATCGCCGCCCATGGACATCTGCAACACTCGAGGATCTGCAGATGCGTTGCCGGCCTTTGAGGGAAAGGTATTTTATATTTATAAAGGACATTGCGATAATTGAATTTCGGGTGGCAGTTCGTTACCCTAATGAAATTACTTAGTGTACCGTACTCTCGAGATATATTTGCGTGTCGGCGCGGGGCGAGTCGTAAACGCGAGCCGCCTCCGGATAAGTGATGGAACTGCAGATTATATAGCCGGCGCGATTGAAATGTCTGATTCAGCTCCCTTAAGGTGTAACTACAGATGTTGTAGATATCCTCCTTGGGGTAGGGATTAGCTTTAATTGTGTGCGGCGAAGCAAGGGAGTAGTTTGCGTTTGGGCGAACCCTAAAAATCAAACAATGATTTTATTAAAACGTTGCTTGTTGGGATTTACTTATTTATATTTATATTAGTATTATAATAATAGTATAAAATAGGTATTTTGGGGTTAGCAAATTCATACTCTAATTCCTTTATTTAAAAAATCTCAACGACTTATCCATCATTATGGATTTTAAAACATTATCAATAAGTCAGAATGGATATGCGATGTAAGTGCTTCAAATCCCAACGGCCTAAGTTCTGCAAGGAATATTATGTGTAGTTTACCGAAAAATACCTTCTAAAGCTCTCTTTCTAAGCTCTACATTATAAAAACTAAAAGTAAAGTATTAAAAAAGAATTAAATACTTTATCAAAGTGGAGCAGCGTCGGCCGAGCTTCTAGACGCCCCTCCATAAAGGTGGATTAATACCGCCGAAAGCCCAACTTACTTAATAAATATAAAAGCCTTCCCGCCCGAGCTCATAAAACGCCCACTCTGCTCCGCTAAGATTACTTCCATCGCGACCAGGGAAACTTAAGCTCCCGGTTTTCATTACCGAAACCAATTCTATCGTGAACGAGAAAAGTTGAGAGGTCAAGCGCGACTGGTCCTGCTATTATCAGCTCTATGTAGATTGCGCGTCTTGCTTTCTCCCAGATAAGGGTTTTACGGTCGCCTGGAAGAAAGGATAATGTTCCCTTTTGATGTGAAAGAGGGAATTGTTGGACTTAACGGTCCAACTGCAAAGAGAGATAAGCTTTCAGAGTTGCTCTTTGTGAGCAATTTTATCTTTACTGAAATAAAGTTTGGATATATATTTGTATAGTGATAATAGAACATACAATTGATACATTGTATGAGCCAGTCTTTTGATTTTTAACAAAATTAATTTAAATGTAATAAAAAAACTGGTCATCTTTTCACCGTTGCGTTGTAACGTAGAACCATTTAGGTTATGTTTGCCATGATATACCAAATAAATGGCACTTAAATTTATATTTTAGTCTACTAATACCTATTATTCTATTAAACAATAGTCTTCTCGTATTCTAAAGGTATAATCATTGGGAAACGATATTTACTATTATATATAACAACCAGATGTGTATGAACAGAGCGATAGTTTTTAGAGAAAAACAAAGAGGCCAATGGTTTTAAAACATTTGCCCCTCACTTGATCCTAGCGTTAATTATTTCTTATTACGGCGCGTTGCCATCGAGCGTGCTACAATGTTGAATATAATTTACGCGCTATTATTATGCCTGCAAGTTCGCACATGCGCGCCGGCCGCCATGATTGCTATTGTTGTAAATATAACCTAAACCCCTTTTAGCGCTCACGTTCGATATTTTGGTGCGGGCGTCGTGTGGGAATTCATATTGCATGTGTTCATCCATAGCTATATTGACCTAAACATATATGTATACGCCTCTTCTTTTGAAAATAAAAAATACGTAATATTATTTAACCTTTTATTAATATTTCATATTTACATTTCTAATATACAAGTTAACGATTAAGCCTACGCTCGATTCGCCAAATTCCAACCGAAAACTAGCATGTAAAATGTTTCTGTTTTTCCGTCAATATGCTTACGGCAAAAATTCTAAAGAAGAATACATAGATTTTTTATATAGTATTTTTATGCAAAAGGGATCGATAAAGAATTGTTTTCCTTTCGGCACACACCACAGATTATTTCCAGATATACATATTGAAGTGGTCATCTGCATACGCATATATAGAATTATACTCCATGGTCTAGATAGCCACCGGTAACGATTAGCTAATAGCTTAGACTCCAAGAAGATAAATTATACAGCTATGATTACGAAACCTCATTTTAATGTTGACACAATATAAGCGTATTACAGACATAAATCGTGAAACAACAAACATCAACAATTTTACACACCATCGGAAAGACTTCAATAGGCTCGTTACGAGACTTATTCCAATTAATAAAAAGCTTAACGCCCATTTAAAGCAACTTAGTAGTAGTAGAGGAATCACTATAAAAATAACACTTAATTTCAAGTCGCAATTACGAGGCTGTTAAAGGGCGGCTGCCTGCGACGTCGAGCCATAACTTCACCTCCGCTCGCACCATGTTCCCGAGTATAGGCCGCCTCTGAGAGGCCGACGGGATCGTAAACCGACGGAATACATTAAAACTTAGTACGTACCACATGATTGAAACCGAATATCGCGAACAGATACTTATTATACCCGTTATGGTGTATCAGAGCCACAGGTATTGTGATCTAAAATAGGCGATACTTTCCGATATTTAAAAAAATAAAAGAGTCTAACGCTTTTGTTAAAAAAATGCAATTGGGAAAGTTTAAAGTGCAAAATAAGGTAAACTTAACCTAAAAAAATGTGAATAATGCAAGTATTGTTTTCCAATACTTCTGTTACCATTAGATTTATCTTCTGTAAATCTATGTTATCTTACTTTATTCTAAACTTATCTCATTGGATGTAATTAGGCAAAGTACTAGAAATCTCTAAGATTATAATTATATTCTGCATATAGTTCTACGATCATTATAATTTTTAAAATAACTATTTTTTACTTTGACATTGCATATACAATATTGTAAAGCTTCTTAACTACTGTCCTCAAATTTTCTATATTAAATACATTACATACACTGTTTACCAAAAACTATATTAAAGACATTATAATGTTTTAAACAGAGTTGGTTAAATGTCTTCACTAAATAAAATTAAAACGTATTTAATTATGATTGTAATTACCTAGCCACACACCGAGACGGTCGTAGGAGTCGAGACAATAGAAATATTTATCTGCTAATACAATCATTAATCAACTTAATAAAATAACCACATTCTTAATTTATCTACGACTTCAAACAGCCCGCATTTATTTAATGGATAAAACTGCACATTAATATAATAGTTTATAGTCACATAGAATTGCTCGGGGAAACAATTCAACAATTATTTTTACACCACACGTGTCTTCTTCACTAAAGTTGTACATACTTGTTAATTATCTTAATTATGAAATTTAAATAAAAAGACATGTAATATCTCATCTTTCTTATCTTCATTGAAAAATATTACCAACAAATCAGAACCTTTAAATTAAAAAAAAAACAAACAAAATTAGTTTAATTAATTAGTATATTGTTAAATCCGTAAGCCGTATAATTGAAGATAACGAAATAAAGAGACAATATTTAAAGTTGGTCAACTTTGACCCATTCTACATTTTCCTAAGTCCACCTATTATCTAGTTCAAGGCTTTCTAGCCGGAAAGTGTATCAAATGTACGGTGGCTATATTGATCTTTATTAAAAAGAAAAGGTCTTCCGTTTATTTTAATCTCCAGGGGGGTAGCAACAAGTAAAAAAAAACAATTTTGACTAACCTTATTAGATATCAAGTATTGCAGGTCTGTAAAGGTTTGATAGATTTACCCAGCCTTACCAGATGGTAATATAAGTTAAAGTTTTGTAATTTAAAAGTGATTGATTTCGAAAGTAGGAATAAGGCCTTGGCACTTACGTGCCCTAATTCAAGCGCTTTTTAAGACATATCAAACAAAACACTGTTTGCGTGGGGCTTACGAACTTTACGATAGTAGTTTATGCGAATTTTTAATTTAAATACATGCTTCGCTACTTAAAAGCCACAGTTAAATACAATTTAACTACAATTAAAATTTTAATCATCTCTTTATGTGTAAGCTTTTAAACATTTTTATTATAATATTAAAGAAGCGGACACGAAACTAAATCATATTTGAATTAGAGATAAGATCGGTACTCAGCGGGGTCCTTTGTTTGTAACGGCATTTAGATTATACAATTAAGGCGTCTTAAAAATAATTAACAGCTTTTTGGAATAGCGCCGGAGTATGACCTAAAATGCGACCGAAAGAGTGATAGAGACGGCAAAAGCAATGGTTGTATGAATGAATGGACCTGATCGGCGATGTTTCATAACGCAACAGAGCTTCGATCATCTTGTCTGCGAGTCAGGAGTTTGGTGACAATATGATCCTCTATAAGGTAAACTTTGGACGTTGTAAGCTTGGTTTAAAGTGGATAACGTTAGACATCTCTGTCCGTATATATTGTCTTGCAATGCAAAGAAAACCTTGGCTTATTTACTATTCTACTATTCACCCTCTAATGTGATCGAATAACGCAAAGTAACGGGCCTGATAACGAGGGCAATAAACCGCGTGTAACTTGACTGGCGGGGAATTTCACTTGACTGCTTTTCGTGGGGCTGTCGCCATTCGATAAGGATACTGAACTTGCATTTCAAATATTATGGATATCATTATATGAATTTATTATTCATTGGTCATGACCTTTCAATGTTTTATTCGGTCCACTTGCCCTTTACTTCGGTTAAAGATATCTACTACGTGAATTAAATAAGTAAAATAGATAAACATATGCATTTAAAATAGTTATTTGTGTACATTATTCAGATATCTAATGCTATGTTGAAAGAATTATTAAAATCGGTTGAGTAGTCCCTAGTTTTGCCATTCACCGTCGTCGTCGTCGTTTCAACCGATATCTGTCCACTGTTGGACGTAGGCATCCCCATCAATCGTCACAAAGATCGGTCTCCTGCCGCCCTCATGTAGTGGGTTCCTTCAACCTTGACCTGATCATCGGTCTATCGTGTGAGTGTTTTGCCATTACATACAAACAAATATTTTCTTTTTATATTATAAGAGTATGAGTAGATATAGAATATGACAGTTAGAATGCTTTTAAGTGTTATGGATATCGCGACATTTAAATAGTATATGCAGGTACTACTTGGATTATATTAAATCAAGTGATTGTAGCACTGTGAATGAGAGCGAAAATGTTGAGTCTTAATAACGGGTTTTATCGCCCTTTACTTACACTTTTGCACAACAATTGTTGATTTCGTATTTTAAGACGTAATGATTTTGGTAATATAATTAATCGAAAGAACCCTTCAAATGTATTATTTGATAAAGTTTCTTTATACATTAAATATGGTGGAATGGTTTAAAATAATTCAATCCCAGTTAGAACGTTATAAAAAGTTAAGTACAAAGGTCGAATCAATTACATTTTATTAACATGTTCAAACAACAGTTATAAAAATGCTTTTTAACTTTCTATAGCGTGTTAATTAAGGGCAGGTCACCTACAAAAAAATCTAGATTTAATTGCCTCCTGCAACGACAATTTTAATTACATTAAACACGCTTTAGATTTTTTACTGTGTTTCAGTGTACTACAGTACTTTTTAATTGTCATACAACAGGAGTATAAATTAAGAATTGGCTTAAATTATATACATATAAGTACAACATAAATTATATACATTAAGAAAATAAGAAATAAATATAAACTTACTAAATTATGATTAATTTCTTTGATATTTTTCCCGAACCTGAAGAAGGTTCATGATTTTCGCGGATATGTATGTATGTCCGTTCAATTTTGACCTTCTGTAGCCTAAGCGGCTTGACCGATTTTGAAGAATAAGGTGTCACTACATTCGTTTTCTTCCCTAGAGTGTCATAATGAATCATATGACGTCAACATAAGCCCCATGTAGTGGAAGTAAACCATTAAAATGTCAATAGCTATACAGTCAGTCGGGTATTTTGTTTTTTTAAACTAACTGTTACTTGTTTAGTCTGTATATATATAGTCTGTTTTTTATGTAAGAAGGTGGCAAACGAGTAAGCGGTTAATGTTAAATGATCGATCCCAGAGGTATCCACAGCAAGTAAAGGAGTTGCCGATGCGTTGCCTACCTTTAATGGACAGAGGTGGGGATAGACAGGTAAACTTTCCTATTCATCCCCTCCCCGTGCGCTCCTCTTCCCCTTCCCATCCTATACTTATTAAGAAAGGGTGGGAATGGAACGTAAGGAAAGTAGGACTGAAATTGGGCCAGCGGCACTTTACTCATCAGACGAAACGCAGAATACTTTTACTTCACGTCTGGCTTCTGTGAGGTCGTGGTATTTCACCGGTTGAAACGGCCCATTACTGTAACAGATGTTGTTGTTGCGGGCTCTGCTATTGATAAATGTATTAGTACAAGAAGTGTACCAATTCTACCGTCATTCCTGGGTTGGATTCCATATCGAGCCCAATACTAGTGTGTATTTTAAATGAAGAATCATTACTGTTTTAAATCACATATGAATGCTGCTGTGATTAATAAACAATTTTTCTTATAATATCGTTATTTCATTTTCAGATTTGAACCTCTACCTGTAAAGTTAGAAACAATATGAACGCGATCATTCAAGAAGCGGCCATCACAATGAAATCGACCCTCCGACGAACTTCCTGCGTGGAATCTAAACTTAGCATTCAGTTTCGCACCCCTAATTTTCCGTTTCAGTTACGCATAGAATGGTTGTTTATATCTCTCTCTTTTTTTCAAGATGGCGGAGGCTGCGTAGTGAACAAAGGGATGGCGCAGCGGGGGTGCGTTTTGCACAACTCGGCTTAGGGTGTTGTGAATTCAAGTAGAATGGAATAAAATTTAAGGGTGAATATTAAAGGGACGCCATCTATAGTTGTTGAAAGCCTGTAGTGTGTTACATTATAACTATGACATTAATATAGTTAGACGATGCTGCAATTATTTTATTATGTTCAACAAGTTTTTATTTTATTTTATAGTCCTAACTAAGTGATGATTGATGAATTAAAGCAAAAAGAAAAAGAATTTTCTAATTTCATTGTTCAAGTTTAATTCGTTTTGTATTCATTTCAGATAATTATTTTATAAAACTAATTGGACATTGGTATTTATTCCACGTAGACATGAAACACATACATTGGCAATTTGTATCCAAATAATAAGAATGAAAAATGAATTGTAATATAGGTAGGTACACTGAAATAGACGGAATATATTTTATACTAATTATTTAATAGTTTCACAAAAAAGTTACGTAAAACATAACCCAAAAGAGAGAATCTTTTGGGTCATCTAACTAAGTGAGGGTTTGAAATGTTAATTGTAAAAAGTATAGCAATGTAATAAATAATACTTAAACATGGTAAAATAAGACCTACTTTGAAATTATATTAATTATAAAACTCAATGTTCCTTTATTTCAAACCGTATTGTACGTAATTTACATTTAAATTCTATTATCAAGCTACGGCGTAGAGTAATTATAAGTGTAAAAACGATTGTAATGAAATTCTTAAGGAAATGCGAACAAAGACGTTAATGGAAAGTAATCTAAGACAATTTCCCGGCTTTCCATTTACATCTCCACACTCTTACCCAGTTCCTGAAGCTTTATAGTTCTTCCAAAGAGGCAAGGAGCATGCTCGCATTTCCTCGCAAATTAAAAGCACTTGCACATAGATTGCGATACGATTGCTTAGTGATTGCTTAGTTACATTCACGTGATAGAAAATAACTACTAACATGAATTTAGTAATAAAAGAAAAACTGTGTAAACAATTGCCAAAAGTACAACATTGGATGAACAGGGATTGCATGTACGAATGGATTACAATGAATAGTATTTTGAATATTGATACTGTGAAATAGAAGTAGTATTTTGCATTCCGCCTGATGAGTGAGTTGTCGGAGGCCTAATTCTACTCCTCTTCCCCTACCCAGCCATTTTGGATAAGATAAGGATGGCAAGGGGAGGAGAATTTACAGGGGCGAAGATAAATAGGAAAAGGAAATATCATTTTTTCTGTTTGTCCTCTGTCCATTAAAGGTAGGCAACACATCTGCACCTCATTAGCTTGTTGCAGATGCCTTTGGGTAGCGATCACGTCATATCGGGTTAAACACTTGCTTGTTTGCCATCTTTATCTAAAAAAAACTGAGTTTCAAATTTAAAAATAAAAGTCTTTTGAGAATCACGATAGCGAAGTGGTCGGTTGTCCACCTTCAAATCTGTATATACATGTACTAGTTACCTATGGCTTTCATCTAACTGATGAAGGTTCAGTTTCAGTCCTGATTTGATTTTATTAGCTACAAACGGTGTAAGAATAATAAAAGATAGTAAACTACGAGAACCGTTGATTGTGTGCAAGCGGCTTTACAGTTGATTAGCGAATGCTTTGAATGGGGTAGGTTTAATGATCACTTCGGACGTGTAATTATTACACCGCTACGTAAGCGGCGGGTAGTCGGCGTTATGCGCTGTTATAGGCGCCCGGTAATGGATTCTATGCCGTTTTCTTTGTCCTTTTATAGAACTAACGATAGGTATACTATAAGTATCCACTTTATATAACAATCGAAATTAAGAAGGTAATAAGCTAATGAATAATAAGTAATTGCAGATGTCTATGGGTAGCGTTCATTTGATATCGGGAGAACCGCTTGCTCGTCGCACCTTCTATCATAAAAATAAAGAAAAAAAAGAAGCTGCAGATGCGTTGCCTACCTCTTAATGGACGGAGAAGGGGATAAACAGAAAAAAAGACACCTTTTGTTGCCCATCCCCTACCCCGTCAAATCATCTTCACCTTCCCATCCATCTTATTAGTAAAGGATAGGAAGAGGAAAAGGACTAGGACTAGGATAAGGCCACCGGCACCTCACTCGTCAGACGAAACGCAGAAATATTTCTACTTCATGCCTGTCTTCGGTGAGGTTGTGGTATTTCACCGTTCGAGCCATTCATGCAACAGATGTTGTTGATGCGGGCTCTACCACTAGTAAGATTTTCTCTTTCTTCTCTTTCTGGATGTTGCCTCATAGCTTTCCTTTCTTTTTATTTTATGATACCTACATAAAAATCAATGAAATCAGATGTTACAATAGGAGTTTCAACACTTTAATGTCGCTCGTAAGTTAAAACGCATCGATGTTGGCTTTATTCTACATTAAAACGAAATTTCATAAATTGTTATCATATCAATTGTATCCTAATTAGTTCCATGTATAAAATATTGTAAATTATTTCATATTTTAACTTTAAGCATTCTTAAAATGTTCTTCCTCATCACTATAATAGCAGGTACAGACGGCGAATGAACATTTTCGAAACGTGGTAAGGAACGTTCATAGATATATTTGCCGTTAATGTTTTTTTATTTATAAATCAAAGGAGACTAGTATCAGTTCTATTAGAGTTATAATAAGTTTCTTCAGAAATGTATTATAAATATTGCTCTCAAGGGGTTATCCTTAAATTTTATATGTAAACATTTACAGTACTACGGTCACACTGTACCAACCCCACGTAAGTAGGTAAAGGGCAGGAAGATGATAATATATTTAGACTTGCAAGAAATAACATTAATATATAGATTCTAGAGTTTGCAATCGATATATCAGCAAGTTTAATTAGTGTAGTCCCTCTGGTGTAATGTTCTAAATAATAAACATGGGTCCGTAGCCCTTTGAATTTAGTATGTAAACATCCAACACCCGCACGTGCAAATATGCTCTTAATTTAATATTTAAATTGGACGTATGGATGTACCGTCTCATACCCTCGACAGTGCATTCCCCTCCACTGAGCTTCCAATTACGTTGACCTCTGCATCTTGGATATACCAATTTAGATGAGAGGTCAACGAGCGATGGTGGGTATAATTCCGGTCGTTAAGCGGATATCACGTTCCGACAAACCCTCCGTGATTTATATGGAGGGTTCCCCTGACCCCAGACATAACGGAAACGCACGCTTAGAAATCTATTTTAAGTCATATTTACTTAAAATTGCACAGGCTCGCAGAAATATAATAGCCAATTTAAGTTAAATAATCCTAGTCAGTGGTTAAACTACAGTTATATTATTTCAGATTGAAAATTTACATTACGAAAGTGATCATACTATTGCTTAGATATACAAGATGCGAAGAACCGCGGAGATTGAGATGATCCTCTCAAGATCACGTAGATACTTGATGGGAGAGAAAAATATTTTAAATAGATTTTTCAAAAATTAAATAAAGTCAACATAAATCATAGTATCGGCGTGTCTCTTAGTATTTGCTGGTAACAGATAATACCAGCAAATAAGATGACTAGGTAAATAAAGGGAAGGGGTGTCCTGTCTTATGCTAAAACGAGAGTAAGAGATGCTAAACGAGAGAGTAACTCATCTGTGAATGTCGGTGGATGTGATTATGACTTACATAGGCTCCTTTTTGTAATAAAATATATGAAAGTTATAAATATTTTAGTTTTAAATGGAAACATGATTGTTTAATTTTGGCGAAACAAAACTAGTAATGTTTTAAAAATCAACTGCTGGAATTAGGGCTTTCTGACACTAAGGGGCTTATAAAATAATCTACAAGCTACGAACAATGGCTCTCTTATGCGGGTGCACTAGACTTTATGTAAGCTCCTGTGCTAATTAACATGCCTACTGCCGTAGTATAATAGCAGAAGGTATAGAAATGATATTTCTTAGCAGTGGCGGATCCAAGATGGTCATTTGGTCAAATGGTAGGGGGTGTGCCTGACCCCCATTTGGGCTGGAGTTTATTCCTCCTGACTGTACCTTTTCCTGAATACCTACCGTATTACCAAGGTAAAAACTGAAAAGCACACAACTTTTTATATAGTGTCAATGAGACCAAGGTAGTGTAATGTCCGATAAAAATATTGCAATAATAGTTATCAATATCAAGTTTACTTTAAAATATCATCATGGATTTTTTTTAATAATTTGCGCTGAAGCCCCTTAGCCCACCTCCCCGCCTGAATCCACCATTGTTTCTCAGTTCAGCTTACATTAGAATTATTAAAGCGCAGTATCAACTGTCATGATACTGCGTATCAGTATAAAGACAGTATTTATACTATACATTATTTTTACACGTGAGCTTTCCCTTTCACAAGAATATCATTGCCTTTGAAAGGAAAAGCATTAAACACGTGTCGGTAGATAACTGTACAAACTCAACAAACGGGCGATAACGTATTAGCTGTATCAGTTATGAGTAGACAATCAAACAAAACCTTTTCGCTAACACATTCCGTTTAATAATGTTTGCTGAACAAATAAGTAACAAACATTAAGGCAGCCAGGCCTAACTGCTGCAAGGTATATAACGTATGTATATAGGTAATTGATATGTTTATTATCGAAATGACGAACCTGCTGCTGCTAGGTAGATATTGATTAATTTATTTACACTTTATTGCACGCCACAATATAATAATCAAATACAACAAAAGGAAAACAGTAAAGAACAGGGAAGATACATAAGCACTATTTAACACATGGTTGAGCGATAGGCAAAAAGTACCTAATAAATACACCACGCCGTTTGTGGCAGCCGTCGCTCGTCTGAACGCTATATAATAAAAAATATAACCTGTGCTACTTCTAGATGATTATAATTTTTAATGGCAGACAAAATGAAAAAGGTAATTCGTGGTAGAGCCAGAGATAGCTATCGCAATCCGCTGTCTACAGAGCTTAGATATCTTAAATATACAGGAAGCGAACCTGATACACCGTGAACCAATTTTAGTAGATAACTCACTGGATGTAAGCGTTCGAATTATGAAAACTTATTAGTATACTCTATGATTCGAGCTATCATTATTTAAATCTTAGTCAGTCGCCCAGCCATTGAGCTGGCGCCCATATCTCTACACACAGATAGTTAGGTACCTAGAGATAGTTAAGTGAACTATAAACATACTAAATGTATGTAGATAATGTTTAACAGTGGTAGAGCCCGCAGCAGCAACAGCTGTCGCACGAATGTGACGGTTCAACCGGGGAAATACCACGACCTCAGAAGATAGTCTCCATCCTCTGTCCATTAATGGCAGGCAACGCATCAACAAATCATTTTATTGTTGTAGATGCCTATGGGTAGCGTTCACTTAATATTAGGTGAACCGCTTGCTCTTTTGCCACCTTTTTATATGAAAATGTTACACATTAAAGTTCTTAATAGAATAACGAGAATAATAAAGAAAGTATAAAATACCTTCTTAAGTTTATATGATATCTTAAATATTCACAGGAACTATAACATTTAACTGTAAGCTTTTGCACATGATGAACTATTCTTTTGACTGTTCATGGCTTCCGAATAGCGCCATCTATAACAATAATAAAATAACATAATAAATAATAGCTTAAAATTCAAAGACAAGTGTTTGTTAAACCCAAATAGATGGCATTTAAACTAATGTATTAAATTTTAAACCAAGGTTACAAAGTTGTACCTAAATAGTTGATAAAAATGAATATAATAGAGTTTGAGAAGTTCAAAAAAATAAGTTGTTGGTTAGCCGGAATATTTATGATGCCAGGAATATTGATGATATTACCCATTAATATAAACTGTGAAACTAACCCTTGCTAAATTTTTTATTTATTTAGTCATATTTGAATCCAATGAGTCTTGGTAAAAGCAAAAAACATTGAAGTGGTCGATGTTCTTTTTCTGTACGTGCCCTTCGAGTATTCGCGGAAATGGTTAGTGGAATGTTTAGTTTCATTTTCATTCACATACAGGTCATCTACAGCTCGTCTTGTGTGAAGTGTGTCTTTTTATCTTAATATGTGACTCTACGTTGTTAAATTTCCTACTCAAATATTTTCTTAATTTTCCTGCTAAAATAGGACACGCCACAACTTATCTTACATCATAGAATTAAATAGAAACGTCCAAAATTATTTTGATAAAAACAAGCAATGAAGTAGATGGCTCTATATTTTTAACCTAAAATGTATGTCTTTATAGTTTACTTATTTTTATAAAAGAGCGCCATCTATGGACAAATATTTACTCTTCTTTGCTTTAGAGTCCGATTGTAACGAAATTCGAAAACCAGGGACATCTAGTTATAAGTTCTAATAATAAAATACAATGAAGGTACTGTAAATATTGTTCTGAATGTACATTACATTTTAATAATGTAAAAACGGAGGAAGTTCACATTCACAAGTCAATTCGTAGATATATTTTTATCAATGATGACTCATATTTTTTTACAGAAGGGTCCAATTTCAATAATACTTTGTTTATTGTATAGCATTAAGAATAATTTTGATTTTTACCCGAGTGACCGTAAAGGACGGTTATGGTTTTTGTGCGTGTGTACGTATGTAGGTCTGTTCTATTGTGACCTCCTGTAGCCTAAACGTCTTGACCGATATTGAAGACTAAGGTTTATAATTAGATTTGTATTCTTCCCCCGGAGTGTCACCGGTGTGATGAGGTGATAAACGATCATAATCGTACATTCAGTTGAGTTCTTTGGTTTTATAATTAACTATTACCTACTAATACATGATTAAGAAATTTAGATCAAAAAGTGTCTTTTTTATTCATTCCTTTTCAGTTCCTTACTTTTTCGTCGTTTAATTATTTTATTGCCTAAACTATATATCGTTATTAGTATACCTAAGTCTAATATTTTTTTTTTATAAAAATGTAATGAATTTCATGACAAATTTAATTTAACGAGAAGGCAACAAAAAAAAAAGATTATGCTTTCTGTTTATAGTCGAGTTTTATACTTCGACAATGATCAATTGAATGGTAAAAACTAGAGAAGATAAATGTTTTAACAAAACGAAAACATATAATGAATTGGTCTATGGACACGGTAATAAGGCGCCAGTCTATAATGCACGTTTGCCAATACACAAAGTTGTAGAATGTTATCTACGTTTATTGTTACCATAGGAAGTCATGGATTTGGCAATAGAAGTAAAAACGGCTAACGACTAGTATCCTTTGCTAACGAAAATAAATTAAGCATACTAAACAGTTTTTACAAAATGAAACCAACAAAGAAATGGACATGGATTTCTCCTAGTGGACGATATAAAATCGAGATCGACTATATTATGTCTAACAATAAAAAAGGTTTTAAAGACTTGTCTGTTTTAAGCAATTTTAATTTTAATTCAGATCGTTTTTTTTTTTTTATAGAAAAAGGTGGCAAACGAGCAAGCGGCCACCTGATGTTAAGTGACCGCTACCCATAGGCATCTGCAACAGGCTAATG
>DWTW01000848.1:0-14356 GCA_018246275.1 Papilio slateri | reverse complement strand
AAGTAGAAGTATTCTGCGTTTCGTATCCTTTTCTGTTTTCCCCTTCTCTGTCCATGAAAAGGTAGGCAACGCATCTGCAACACATTAACTTGTTGCAGATGCCTATGGGTGACATTCTCTTGATACTTGGTAAACCGCTTGCTGGTTTGCCACCTTCAATAGAAGGTTATACTAATAAAAAAAATTAAATAGGTACAGGTAGGTAGGTAGGTATAGGTAAATATACAGCATAGCGTCCGACCGAAACACGTCGATCCGGGGTATAACTTGTGAGGTTGACGTGACGTGCCCCATCTAGTCTGTTTGTCTGTTTGGAAGTACATAGCTGAACATAAAACTGCCTTAACGTCATTGTACAACCACAACACTATGTAAAAATATGTATTGTACTAAAAATGCTGTAGTAATACTTCCCACTTTGTAAAAAAAGGAATATCAATATAAAGAATCCCGTTTATACTAATATTCGACATTATATGTTCGATAAAAATGGTATAAAATAACTGTTCAGTGGAATTGTCTGGAACTTTAGGTCACTATACATTATGGTCTGTGAAATGATGACAATTGAAGGTTTATATAAAGTTAAAAAATAGACTGTTACGCAGATTTTTCATTTCCCAATGTAATTTAATCTCAGATCAATATGATCAATCATATTAAATAGGCTTAGGCTAGTCATGCGTCGGTTGGACACGAACAACGCGTGTTATAAAGCGCGCCATTGTTTTATTCGAAAACACGTATTTCGGAGACGCTCGGCGCCGCCTGGTAACAGCTACATTCTAAAACGCAGAGTTTACACGTAGACGATTCTACGGTTTTAATTATTATAAAATGATGTCCGTATTTTTTGTAATATATTGCGTCAGTAGTTATACAGACAACTTGCCGGTCCGGCAAACTTCGTTCCAGCTCAGAATTGATTTAATGTCAATTACTGGATGGGTTTCACTGGGGCGGATTCCCTTCATTTAAGCCCCTTGAGATATATGTACAAAAAAATGTATGAGAAAACGCATTTTCTTGATAATTTTTATTTCGTGACTTTTTTAAATATTTTTATTAGTTATTCTGCTATTCGGAGCCAAATCCAACAAATCAATTGTGTTGTTTGTGTGTGTCTGTATGTATATATAGATAACTAATATCATTTCGTTTGAATTAAATAGCACGGCAGGTGAACCGACCAATTTTTTGTGATACTTGCATCGGTGTCAAATTGGGTCAAATAACTGTCAAACAACTAGTACCTCAACATTTAGAGCTCGGTCGCCCAGATATTAAGCACAATTAAAACTTCACCAGATGAAAGTCAAAATGAAATACTTGCGCGTTAGTGTTCTTTGAGGTCTTATACCTCCGCGTTCAAGCCTCTCCATTTATTATACATAACAGCTTCAGCGAGCTGATGCTCATGAGACCATCAATTTCTTATTATTTTAATGTAATGATTCTTATAAATTAGCCTTCTTATAAATGTTAACACGATTTTTATTTACCAAAAGTCAATGCGTAACGTGAGGTTTATTTTTCAGGAGAGCGTCGTGCAGGTAAGCAGTCCAGGCTTTTATTTGTAAAGATAAGACATCCTATCCTCTTATCCTGGCTAAATGCAATGAACATGTTCCACGTCCACGACTTAATTGTGCAATTAAACATTCTTCTTCTCTTTCCTACAAACGCCGGCGACGCATTCTCGCCGCAACTCGTGTGGAGGTGTTGATGGACGGTGGTTTGCTACCTAAAATTAGTGTTATCTGTAATTGAGGTGGCACTCACCAAGCCTGTAATTAACATATTATATGTATCCAATTATCTAAAACTAGTGTTCATCATCAATCAGATAAATAAATATCCAGGGTCGACTCGGCGTATAGTGTCTGGGCAGAACACGTCGATCGCGGCGGTGCCGTGGCAGGTGTCACTGCGCGAGAAGACCTACCCCATATGCGGCGGCTCCATCATCACCGATCTCTGGCTGCTCACCGCCGCGCATTGCTTGATCAAGTACGTCTACACCACTATCCCCGCTTAGAACATCTCAGATCGACTTCCAAAGTCTCTATCATCACCGACCCTTTTTAACTGCTCACCGTAAGAACCAACTCAGGTAAGACATAATCGTGCGGATAAACTGACTGATGAATTTAAGAAGTCTTAAAGAATCATAAAATAAGAAAGATAGAGTGTTTCCTGAACATTTCTTGATATATTGACTCGAACAATTTGCATTCCACTAGTTTTAAATTGAATAATGATTTTTAGTTAAGGACCATTATGAATATTTAGAATTTTACCTTTTCATGCGAGTATATTATCGCATACTTCAGATCGCACGCTAGTGAGTTAAGTGTGCGCCTGGGTTCGTCGTGGAAGACGCACGGGGGGGAGATGTTCGACGTCAAGGAGTGCTTCGTGCACCCCCGCTACGCCAGCAAGACCAAGAGCAACGACGTCGGCCTAGTGCGCCTGTACGCGCCGCTTCGCTTCTCCGCGCGCGTGCTGCCCATCGGACTGATTGCAAAAGATACAAAGCTACTGGCCGACCAGCCGGCTATAGTTTCCGGGTGGGGCAAACTGCGGGTACTAAATTCCTTTCTATACAACTCGTTAATTTTTTTTTATACGAATGTACATAAGTACTACAAAAAACCTAAATTGTTTACATTAATTAGAGATGCTTTACTTATTTTACCGTATTGATATATTTAAATATAAGTATTTAAATGGGTAGTAATAAAAGTCGTCATCATGATCTAACCTTCGCTAGAAGAGTACCCAAAGAAAAAATAATGTATTTAAATAATAGTCTTTAGAGTCGTTCGCGCCCCCTGCGCACTGAGCGGAGAACAACTTGTCTCGGTTGTGTCTGCGCGCTACGTATGGACTGCATCCGCGAAGTGCTAATAGCAACCGCACGGACGGCCGTAGTGAAGCCGCCGCGCCGTGAGCATCCGCGACGGTGGGATGCCTGCAGTCCGTCGCCACCGTAATGCGTCTGAACACAGTTTATTCATACACATTTTTGAGTTTGCGGCACGCGGCAGTCCACATCCGCGGTCGCATCCGCTCAGTGCGTAGGGGCTCGAAAATCATATCTTACAATTAAATAAAGTATTGTGAGGACTAAAGATGAACATATAAAGAGAAATTACTTACATATAATACAGAAAAACCTTTTCATATACAATTGTATTTATTTTGTATCACAATTAAATTCATTACCGTAAACATTGTATTTTAATATGCAAACGAAAAAGGTTCCTTTTTTCTTCGAATATACCATAACACATGTAAATGTTAACCAGGAAGGTGGCCCTAGTGCTACCTACCTTCAGTCCTCAACTATAAAGACTATCGCAATGAAGCTGTGTCGACGTTCGGGGCTCGATAGAAAGTCTATCGATCCGGCGTCCATGTTTTGCGCGGGGTCTTTTAGCCAACCTTCGCCAGATGCGTGTCAGGTATACTACCCATCATTCATATAATGCTCTTCTATCATTTTCTTTTCCATTAAAACTTTTTATGGTCTTAAAGGTAAAATATTATTTTAAATATTAACTTCAATAAGAGCTTAAATTGATGACAGAACAGTGGTAGATCTCAACAGTACCACGAACTCACAGAAGTTACTATTTACTATTTTGTGCTTGTGTTTCGTCCGATGAGAGAGATGCCTAAGACCCCAGCCCCTTTCTCCTGAAACTGCCGCCACCTTTGCCGCCGGACTTCCTCCATAAAGTCGGGCGAAATATCTGCAACTCACCTGGTCGTTTCGGATGCCCATGAATAGCGGTGTTGATTTAACATTAGGTGAGCTGCTTGCCTCCTTTTTCCATAAAAAAATAAAAAATAATATGAGGGTCACAGTTGTCTGCAAGGTACCTATTGTAAATATTCACGGGCGGCGGTGTGCACCGGACATTAGATGATCTGTAGTTACGTCATCGCCTTTTCTTATGAAGAAAATAATGTTAATTTGTCTTGCAGGGCGATAGCGGAGGGCCGATAGTACAGGACGGTGTGCTGATAGGCGTCGTGTCGTGGGGCCTGGGCTGTGCGCGTGGGAACTTCCCGGGCGTGTACGCCCGACTCTCCCACCCCGTCATATGGGACTGGCTGCAGAATCACTTTACAAATAAATCAAATGACGAGCATAATAAATTATCCTAATATTCAAATCTGATATTTATTTTTGTACATCATTGAACACGATTATCACAATAAAATTGATCGCACGAATCACAGGGTAACTCGGTAAACCTAGCAATATGGACCTGGAATAAAGCTAATACTTAAATCACTTGAGTAAAGTGACCTGGATGATCAAAGTGGAATAGTTGTCTGTCAAATTTATTTAGTGGAATAAAATCACCGGAGTGCACATGAGTGCACTCTTATTTTCTGTTGTTAGTTTAATAATATATCACCCAATAATAAAATGATATAAACAAAGGAAAAATAAAGAAATAGTAAACTTTACCCTCCAACCCATACTACCATGTGTAAGGGTACCTATTGGGGGTGCATATTTGTAGTCTGCAATCTGTCAGTCTTTTTAACAGTAAAAGCATTATGACCTTGTGATTCTTGAAAACCAATTTTACATGAAATGTTTTTATAGGATTCCAATTATTGATTGTTTTTTTTTTAATTTTATTTAGAAGGAATTTCTACAATCAGCTTAGCTTATCGTCACTATGTGTTTCCTTAAACCTTCTGCGCCGTTGAACCCAAATAGCTTCTAGTAGACGATGAGCATGTATCAGACGTGGTGCATACAAAATCAACCTTTTTCAAAGCTTTTCTTGTATTTTCATAGTATACTAGCGGCCCGCGCCTGCTCCGCACGGGTATTTAAAAATAAAACAATCATACGAATTAAAATTAAAATTAAAAAAAATCGTACGAATCCCTAACTCAGAGCCTATTCAATTCTAACAAACATTCAAATCTTTCCTCTTTATAATATTCGTTTAGATTTACGCCATAGTCAAGGCGTTGGATTTAATTTCTACTCGATCACCATCTTACAGAACTTAAAGCAGTTTCCACTTTGCTCGTCGGTGCTCACAATGTGCACATCAACTTTCCTTGCTTAGAACTATATACATTTTCTTCGCATTCACACCTTGGCATGGCGAATCTAAAACTTAGATAAAACTAATAAAATTCATTTAATAAAATACAAATGAAAGCAACGTATTTTATTAACGTACATGAAAAATAAATGCAATTCACATTCAATGCAAAACTATCTGGTAAACTATATTTTCCGGTGTCCCATGCGCTGCTCTGACGCAGATTTACCACTGAATTTCAACGCTTTACAATAAGGACATGTCTAATAGTTTCTGATTAGTCGGCATCATAATCGTTTTCCGGATCGTCATGGAATTCCACTTGTTCCAGGTTTAACTTCTCTGCGTATGCGCAATCGGTAATATTTATTTCGTTGTACTTGCTGGAGTTGTGTTTGTTGTGGCCGAACTCGTTAGATTCTGCACCTATTCGCTTGCATTCCATTTCCAGTCGCTCTTGAATGTAATTAGGACATGGTTATCCTGGATTCGGATTATCTGTTACTCATCAGTCATCAGTGCAGTTTGCACGTGAAGTAGGTTACTCACCGAGCAATTGCTTGACTTCAACAACTCAGCTTGTCCTTTCGATTTCGGCATAACAATGTAACGAATAATACAATACAAACAATGTGAAATAGAGATAACTGTCAAATCAAAATCTCAAATGTGCAAACTTTACAATTTTAAAATCTATCTTTTTATCTAAATAATGACAAATGACAATGTCAAAAAACCGTAGGGAATGGTAATGTGATATGCATGCGCGCGCAGTTGTTAAACGATATGTCCACCATGAACGCCACCTAACGTGAACCTTGAAAGGTTCATAATCCTAAAATTTCACACAAAATTACCGATTTCGATTATTATTCTTTTGGATTTTGCCATTTTATTAACTTTTAAACCAACCAAGTATTAAGGGCATTAATATAAAAAAAGAATTGTCCAAATCGGCCAGGCCGTTTTTAAGGATGAGCGAGACTAACGAAAAGCATTGGATTGTCAAAAATGTTTAGAACATTTTGAAGAGAACCAAAAATTGTTCGCGTATGCAAAATATGTATTCAGACAACGAAGTCGTTATAGATAACCTATATTAACTCTGTGCTGAATTTGTACCGGCGAGTTCTTGACTAAAGCAAATCACACTCTACATTGGAATGCAAGTTGGTCGGTTATTTTAGATTGCCAAACCCGCAAAACATTATGATCAAAACTATCATAATACCTATTTCGTTTATTTCATTTCGTTTAAATTATGACATGATGAGCTTTTTGGTAAGCTATACAATTGTTTCCAGAACAATCCATGTCCGCACCCTATAATATTCATGCGGGACTGCGAGGTGTCGCACGTGCGCGCGTTGCTTCAGTTCATGTACGCGGGGCAGGTGAACATCGCGCAGGCGCAACTCAGCGCCTTTCTGCGCACCGCCGACGCCCTGCAGATCCGCGGCCTCACAGATTGCTCACAACACAACGATAAAGTAAATACATAAACCGATCTCTTCTGCCATTGTACTAATTGTTTAGTATCTTTTTAACTATTTTGATTTTTCACAGAAAGTCAATCGAAAGTCACCCCCTTCTCAATTACGTAATTTGCTCAGCGCCAAGCCGTCACATTCTACCTCCTCCTCCAAAGCCGTAAACCAAAACGTCGAATCGACTTCTGCAGATGATCACGAGAAGAGCGCTAGTCGTCGATCTGCGAGAAATTCTCCCGATGTTTCCAGAAATAATCTCAGCGAAGAAGCTCCATTTCAAACTTCTAGTCAAATGAGGCCTAATAATAATGACTATAGCGAATCCTGCACCTACCGTACTTTAAGGGTGAAAACTGATCTCGAAGCACCAGAGCTAAACAACGATGAAAATGATATTTTAATGGATTCCGGCGATCCGGAGAAAATGGAAAAATGCGGACAAGATTTTAGCGTATCGGACCTTTTGGAACCAAAAATGGTAGTTATGGAACCAGAAGTCAGCGACGAGGAACGTTCTGGTTACCAACAGATTTACTACAACGAGAATAATGCGCTTGCCAACCCATTCGCGACACTACCAGGTAATTCATCTTCTAATGCTGGCTTATTACGACTGTTTTGATATATCGTATGGTGTAAAATTGTCTGTTGCCGCAGGTAACGTGGATCTCATGGGCGGGCTGAACACGGAGCTACGGGACGAGAATGCGGAAGGTAATATGCTCTGTTCTCCCACTGTCACGTCATTCTCACACGCACACGTCGACTCGGACAGCCGCGCCCCCGGCGAACCTTTCGATTTCACAGTCAACGTATTGATTCGTTTAGAATTTTAAAATCGATTTTATAAGAGAGCGCGCGCGATATTGTTCAACTGAGGTGGCTAGGCGCGCGGGTGTCGGGTGCGGACGCGCCGCGGCCGCCCGCCCTCAAGCCCGCAACCTCCTCCAATGCTAACAGGTCTTCAAAATTCAACTTTTATATTAATTTACTCTTAATAAAAACTAAATAATATATTACACATTAGTAACTTTTCTGAAAACTACAGGATTTGTATGTTACAAGATTTAACTACATGTATGCTTTCGGAAACACAATAAAACAAAACAAGTATGTTGTAAGATTATATGAGAATTTTATATGAAGAAAAATAAACCATAATTTACCACGAATCGTTATAACGAGTCCTAAGTAAGTCGAAGAAAAATATTTTTGTCGTGAAAACTTACTTACCCGCCTCCAAATTTCAAGTTTTTGGATCGACTTACTATCGAACGGCGCGCACTAAAAAACTTTATAATATCGGACGCTAGACTACTAAGGCGGTGATTATTACTGTAGACACTTGCCCAGATTACCTAAAGTTATCGTATCTAAATACAACGTTACGAACATGCGTTGGTCTTGTATTATCTTTATCTCGTCGTTTTTGCAGACATTGCTGTAGAAATATATGTTGTATCTAAATAAGAATTTGCGTAGTTATACCCCCAAGGGAATAAAGCTGCTTCGTCACTAGAGGTCAAAGAGAGGGAAAAGATGACGCGACTACGTTATGTTATTTACAAACAGCTTAATATATGTTATAAAGTTGCCAACGAAACGCTGGTTATTACGCAGATTTTAATCTGTTTCTTTTTTAATTTGTTTAAATTGGTTTACCGAAGACAAAAATTTGCAACAAACTAACTACACACACTTTTTCAAATAGTAAAGAAACTATAACTCCGAACGTCTCTTAGGTAAATACACTCGGTATAGATTTACAAAATACTCTAGGTCTTTAAGGATACAATTAAGTTTAAGAACATTGTCGTTATAGAACGCGCGATGATATATTGCTTGGGAATGTGTTTAAGTATCAACTTGTGTAAAGCATAATAAATGTTCGTTCCCATTCTTACTAAACTGAATTAGCGAATGAACCTTTATTTGTCTAGTGTCGTGTATAATGCAAGCTAGGAAACGTTGTGCCTATTAGCATTGGAAGGTGTATTGAAGCGAGGTATGAGGAGTGGCGGTAGGAGGGTGGGTAGTGCGGGCGAGCGGTGCCGCAGTGCGAACTGGTGTTGTTGGCAGCGGGCGGCGCGGGCGCAGGCGTGCGGTGCGCGCAGTGCGGGCGGCGGTACAGCAACGCGTCCAACCTGCGCCAGCACGTGCGGCTCATCCACGAGGCGCAGCCGGCCGTGTGCGACACCTGCGGCCGCTCCTTCAAGACGCCGCTCTACCTGCGCCGGCACACGCTGGCGCAGCACCCCGCTTGCCTCAAGCCGACGCCGCCGCCGCTGCCCGCGCTGCGGCCCGCCCACCATTACCGACAGTAGCGCACGCGCTCTCTTACCCCTCGAGGAATCCGAAGACTACGCAGGGGACCAGCTCCACGTTCACCGTCAATATAAATTAAATCCCGTAATTCTATGATGCTGTATCCCAATGACATGCGGACTCTCTTTGGGCTATTGCCCTACCAAAAATAGCACTTGTACTCTCTTAAGCGTCGAGGAATAGCACCCAAAAATAGCTTGTCACTTGAGCCTTCAGTCTTTTTGGAGATGAAGAACTTATATAGAATACGACTTGCAATTGAATTGAAGTGTTTAGAAATGTTGGTTATTACTTTACTAGCAGCCAGATACCAAATTTATTGTCTTAAAAACTTAGATGTTAATATTGAAACATGATTTACAACTCGTGTTTTAATGTGAACAGCACCTTCAATTATGGGATATCGAACCGTATTTTCAGCCAGTATGCTTCTCCGTTTCAATTTCATGTTATTCTTTATATCGGAATCGTTGCGCTGGTACTCTTGGTTTGTCTTCAACGAGGGGCACAATAGTGTTTCAATCTTAGTTTCTCCACCTTTTTACGTTAGACTGCTGAACGTGCATTCAAGAAGACTCATCGATGCGGAAAGTGCATATTCTATTGTTCCTCATCGTTGGGTTACACCACGATGACGTGGCTTATCGTCATAACGAAGACTGTCGTAGATGTATCTAGTCTGTGATCGGAGTGTCGCCGGGGGCCTTTCTGCCGTCACCTCTCCGCTTATTGCGTGCCTTTCAATAATTATACCGTGTGCCAGACATACGTTACTTTAACGAGCCCCCTTTGGTTCAATAATAGAATAAGTAAACTTTAATATGGTTTATCGATTGTTAATTCCTACTTTTGTTAATAAATATATACACCATGCGACAGTTATATGAAAACGAGTCGATGAACTCAGCGCCCTGAGTCACGCCGCGTCATGTTTATAGGTTTCTGTGACTAACTGGGACTCGTTAAGGGAAACGCTCAAGTACCTTCCTTTCTTACAATAGACTGATCGTTGTTAAAGAATTTGTTGCAACCGGTGCTGATTTATCATAGGTTATTTACAGGTTACATATTATACACACATAAATACATTATACACGTTATCCATACGTTCGAAACTTTCTGTCGCGTTGCTAGTAAATGTGTATTTTCATAAATAGAGTATAATTTTTTGTGTACCGAAATCGCGATGGAAAGGGTCGAACACATCCGTTTTTGTGTCGGGCTCGCGATGTTACATAAACTCGTGACGACGACATTTACAATAGTGATATTTTTATATACAATAGTTTATCTTTACACATTGTTATATTGTTGAGTGATTGGACGGCTCCCGGTTGTTAGTTTGTACAAATTTCAGACGTAACGGTTTAATGTTAAATGTCTTCAGATTCACGGAACGATCAGAATAATAGTTGTTACGATGTTTTTAGTGTTAAACTTGCCATAGCTATCGAGTTATCCAGTGACGAAATGCACCACTGGAAACACACTATATATTAGCATGTAAGGGATTTTGTATTTTTTAAACTTTTGTGCACCTGATTTATTTAAAAATAAGGATTTCAGTTAGGTCAGTTAAGGGGCTGATTAAAAATATCGCTTAGAAAGAAATAAATGAAGTTTGCCATGAAAAAAGAAAACATCTAGTCATTTTACAAGAATTGGAAATTAGTAAGGACACGATATCGAGTATGGATTAGGGTTGTGAATTACATTTTTTTCTTAACCGGTAATAATATAAATTTTACCAAATTGTACGAGATCTCAATATATTTAATGATCTCGATTGTAAACGTGCATTTCTTTAAAACATTAATAAGTGAAAAAAAGAGAACGCGAATTCAAACAATGTGAATCGTATTTGCATGTTTTGCAATAATAAATATACTAGAAGCGGTAGACGCAAGAATCATTATAAAAATTATATTACGAATTCTGAAACCGCACTTCCAAGCTATTCAAAACCATTTATCCCATCACTAAGTATGGTCACGCCTAATCATTATAATATTAAATTCAAAATTGTTAATTGAAAATAGAATCTCATATTTGCCGAAATAATTTGCAATTAAAACTTGCGACTCTATATTTCGTAGTTACGATAGCAATGTTTATCAATGTAAATAAAAAAAAAAGATAATATTATAAACAATGAATGGTTTTCATTAAGTACTAATTTAGACTATCGTTAGTATTATTTTGTAGTGTTTAATATTGACAATATTGGAATTATAACTTCGGTTCGATGCTTTCTCTCTGATTATCCCGCCTCAGCCGCACTCTCATTACAAGTGTATATTGTCTTTTATTCTAATGAACATTGTTGTTTATTCTAGTTTTAACAGATATTTTTTTTAAATGACAATATTTCCATTTTGAAACAAATATTAGCTTTTTACGAAAACTTAAATATTATACCTAGTAATTTATATAAGAATATCGTTCATACGTACGCTTTTAAATTTTCATTGTTATATTGCATCTTTAATATTTTGCAATAAAACGGTCAATTTGGAGTTTTGGCTGTTAACACTCTGAGAATTGAATACAATTCTTATGTAGTCCTTCAAATGTAATCAAGTTCGTCTGTGCAATTGCTTAGTGCAGAATATTACAACTCTCTGTATGTACATAAATCGATGTAATTTTTTTACTAAATATAATAAAAATAAAGTATTGGAAATACAATTGATTTTTTGTTAAAGTAACTGCAGTAAGATTTTTTTATATGCGCGTTTAAGTTCCATTCTAAATTTGGCAATTTTTTGTTATTTTATACTCTTCGGCCTCTTAAAAACTTTTTTTCGGCTATTTATTTTTTATTTTTAACTTATGTTTTTGTAGACTTATCAACTGTTTTTCCTTGTGTCGTAATATTTTCTGAGATCTTTATACGACGGATGCATCGTTGTCGAACATGTAAGATACAGTCAGTATGAATACAGTTTGTGTTTTTTTTTTAGATTATTGATAATAATCGTGTTGCGGTCACAAACAGCACTAGTGACCTCGCGGTATCTTTTATAGTTGCGTCATACAGTCATTAAGAAGCACATTGGTATCGCACGAATTTACCAAATGTTTGGTGTATGTTTGATCGTAATTACATATGTAAAACTAGATGGCCCGGCAAACTTCGTTCCACCTTCGAATTAATTTATATATTAATTTTGAATCAATTGCTGGACAGGTTGCACTCGGGTTGTTTCTTCATTGAAGTCCCTGGAGAAACACGATTTTTTTTTGTTTCGTTGCATAAGTCTGGATTTATATAATTATATACCCTTTGTATTTTTTGTTATTTTATCAGAGATGACGTCGCATACGAAAATTGTATGAGAACAGATTTTCTCGATATGTTTTTATTCGTGATATCTTATATTTTTTCATTAGTTATTCTGCTATTCGGCGCAGAGACAAATCCAAAAAATCAAAGATGATAAGAATCTGTATAGGCGTTCTTGAGTTATAAATGGTGTAACTAACAGGATTATATATATAGATATGCTTATACGCTTTATCCTTAGTGCTAGAGTCGTCATAATATAATAGATCCATTTGACAGCTGTTAGACATATTTGAGGATGTGATTACCTAATTACTAAGAGAAATGGATTTAAAAGTTTACAACTTTATTTGAATTGCTTGGCTAAGATTCAAGTTGCTTATTAGTTTTATGTTAACGAGTTAAGCGTAATTCGAATTTTGTCTTCCTTAACTAAGTCAGAAAACACACCTATTATATTGTAACATTTAGAACGTATTCTTTTGCTTTTGTTTAAAATAAATTAATGATACAAAAAATTACAAGTTAATGTGATGCAGCTAGCCGTATATATCTTGGATTCCTACGAAAATATATTATAATATTACTAAAAATATTGGATAACGGTTGGTGGCGAGTGTACAGGTACAGTTATTTGCAATAGTTTTACGTTTATGAATACTTTTGAAAATGATAAATAATACTCATAAACCAGATTGGTGGCATACTAAGACAGGCGGTATTAAAAGTAACCGTAACTGACATGTCTGCGTAGATGTACGGATGTAGAAGAAGCAAGAGAGGTATGCAATGACCATGCTAAATGAAAATCCGTAATCTCTGCCTACCCTTCTGGGTTGCGGGCGTGCTCATGTTTTTATTGATAATGAACATGTGGAAGAAGTTTTAAGTTGAGCGCTTATTATGTGGCAGCGGGATGCGGACGCTGGGACAGGCGCGCGCGGCCGGTGCCGGACGCCGTGTGGCTGGAGCAGCACCGGCGTGCGCTACCCTTCCTGCTCAAGCGGGAGAACGAGCGCGGCGCCGTCGCACCCAGGCTTGTGAGTTACTTTAACTTATTATATTATATCAGGGGTATAGAATAGTAACGGGACCAACTATTTTTTATTAATTAAAAAAATGACAGCATTTGGCTTAGTTCATATTTATTTGATACCAAATAGTTTCATTAATGATGCGGCCAATTCAATGTTACTTCAAGGTCTCAATTAAGGTTTTTCGGTGGATATAACGTGCCGAGGTGATTAAAAGATGTTACGCACTAGTTTATCATTACACATGGTACAACAGGCATCAGTTATAAATAAAAATAAATAAATACTGAGACAAAGTGTACAACTGTAAGTGTTTAAGTGACAACTCAATTATCTTTATATATTTTTTTTATCTTGGATTGATGTTTTGTGTCAGTGAACTATCCAGGTGGTACTTATCGTGTAGTGTAAGTGATAAACGAGGACGCACTCCTCGTTTCTCACTTACACTCAAATGTATTTTTACTGTATCAGAAACTAGGGCAGAGGGAGAAGCTTATCACCATAGTTATTATTTGTTCCAACTGTGATAGGGCTCGGATGAGACTATCGCTGTTGCAGATGCAGAACAAAGCATTTGTGATTTTTTACTAAATATTTCACATATTCCGCTTTGTCCTTTCGCTAAGAGTGGAACCCAAGCTGCAGCGTGACAGCTTGGGACTATGACCGCTAGTCTACGTAGTCGTATCTAACGATATTTGTGTGATTGTATAGATATTAGTTATAGAAATCTTTGAACCGAACCTACGACCGTATGTTTTATAAACTGTTCTCTAAGCCATTACCTTCTTGGAGTTATTTAGGCGACTATACACGCAATTGAGCGTGTATGTGAAATCGAATACAAAACAAGGAAACAGCGGGTACCGTACAGAAACGCATTCTATTAACTCCGTAACTATAGCGCAGTAAATCTATTTTTCTTTTGGACGTAATGTTAAGGTAAAAATTATTTAATTACAGCTAAAAAGTCAGGAAAAGAAAGTCTTGATATATATAATACTCTATCACATTTGTTTTGGCGATACAAATTTTTTTATGCCCAAATCGCTATATTTCTAGCGCTATCATACGTAGTTTTATGCGTAGATTCATAATATGTAATCAGAATAACGTAATTCGAATATCATCCGC
>DWTW01000847.1:0-14360 GCA_018246275.1 Papilio slateri | reverse complement strand
TAATTTTTTACAGCGACATCTAGTAATCACGGTACTACATCTCCAGAACCGAATCCCAAGTGGCGTATCTATCTCCAGTATAGTTATTTATCTATGGTTTGTAATTTGAGTTTGCGTTTGAATTTAGAGAATTGTGCGCGTGTTATTATATTATTTATAATCGAATTTGTGGATTAGTTTACAACTAAAGTATGCCAGAAAAAAGGAAAAGAGGACAAAATTGGCTAATATGTACATCGATACCTTAATTCGCAAACCAGCCAACTCCACTTTAAGTCAAAAATATATTTTTGATGCAGTTCGCACACAATACTTTCTCAGCATGTTTTGCAAAAATAACAACTCTAATAAAATCACAAATTTCCGCGTAAATCGCAATTCGAAAACCAGACATCTCCACGTTAAAACGTTAGGATTTTGATAGCTAACTCCACAAAATCGGCCATTTGGTATGACGTTCGATCGCACTCCATACTTCTTTGAACAAAAATTGCTAAGATACGATATAAGGAAAAGCACTTTTGCTACACAGTTCAGCATAATACAAGGTGTATGAATATTTGTTTACTTTATGTCAAGTTTTTGATGAAAACTTAAATTATTTCAATATTTATTTTCGCTAGGAGTTGGCGGGTTTGCTTTTAATTTTTATACACTTATGTTGGGAGTTATTCATTTGTGTTGTGATTAAAGCAGTCGCTATCGGTTTTAAATTAAGTTTATGAGCATATTTTAATATTTTTTGAAGTTGACCAGTGTAATATCAGTGCAATTACTAGGGGGAGATTTCTACTTGCCAGATTATAAAATATTATTTCACATTAATAAAATAATTAATGATACGTATGCTTAATTTATTTGTTGTTTTCATTTGCTCAATTTTGTATATAAAATGTTGGATTTCGTTGTTTTTTCATACAGAGGTCCAAATCACGCGCTAAAAAAATATTGCAATTAATATGCAATCAAAATGAACAACATGAGCTTGATGGAACTAATAACCCAGACTCTTAAACCATCCTGTTATGTTATCCTGACTATTAAACCATCTGGAAGATTTATTGCGAAAGATAAAACAGTGTGGAAGAAAACTCCACCAACTCAGCATCAGACCGCAGCTCATAATGTTGTACGCCAGCGGAGTGGGCCTCATCGCAGTACGGAAACGTTGTCAATTAGTGAGACGTTCAAAAAAATTTTTAATCACTTAATGGTCGATATAATCGTCCGTCACACTAACAAGAAAGCTGAAACCATTTTCCAAGAATATAATGCTGACCATCCAAACTCACAGCACCAATGGAAGCCTGTTACAATACCCGAAATTTATTCGTTTTTCGGTGTCTTGATTTGTGCTGGCGCAAATAATTCAAATACAGACCATACTTTTGACATGTGGCACTCCAATTCTTATCCAATGTATCGCGCGACGATGGGATTGACGAGATTCCATAATATTCTGCGTTTTTTGAGATTCGACGACAGTAATACTCGAAGTCAACGTAAAAAAGAAGACAAGGCAGCTCCAATTCGTGATTTGTGGACAATGTTCAATTCCAATTTAGCTCAGATGTACAAACCAACCGCAAACTTAACGATTGATGAACAGCTATATCCATTCCGTGGACGTACTGGGTTTACTCAATATATACCATCCAAACCACCTAAGTATGGTATAAAGATCTGGTGGATTTGTGATGCAGAAAACGCATATCCTTTGCAAGGGATTAAGTACAATGATAAAACAGATAACACTCGAGAAAAGAATCAGGGTTAAATAGTAGTGAAAGAATTGGCGGCTTCTAGTGTAGTGGTATAAATATCTGCATGGATAACTTCTTTACTACTCTACCCGTTGCTAAACATTTGTTATCATGGAATATTACTATTGTTGGCACGGTAAAAAAAAATAAACCTTACATCCCTAGTGTTATGGGAGCAGTATTCGACAGTTTTTGGATTTCACGAAAAGATTACCATGTGTTCTTACGTTCCTAAAAAAATAATGCTGTTATTCTGATGTCTACAATGCATTCAGATGCATCAGTTGGTGATGACGCTAAAAAAAACAGAAATAATAAATTTCTATAATAAATATAAAGCTGGCGTCGACACAATGGACCAAATGGTGCGGAGATACACCAGTCAACGACGATCTTCGAGATGGCCAATGGCAATGTTTTGTAACATACTAGACATTTCTTCACTTGCGGCATATATAATTTATTATGAAAATAATAAAATGATTGCGAAAAAAACGACAGAACGTCGTCAATTTATGCGTAAGCTAAGTGAAGAACTAGCATTGCCGATGATTGATCGCGAATCCACAAATAATGCGCCATTTTGCAACAAAGATTGCCATTCAAAGTATTTTAGGCCATGCACTGTCAGAAACAGTCGTGGTAAATCCTGGTTCAGAGACTCCAAAAGATAAAACCGGAAGGAAAATAGTTATAGGATCTTGCCATGTCTGCAATGCTTTGCCAATAAGAAGACGGCGAAAGACACGCAAGGCTTGTTCCAATTGTCACCAACCTGTATGTGACGAGCACTCAGTTAATCGTGTACAATGTGTTCAATGTCATTAATTATAAAAAAAAGTGTCATATTTATTAATAAAATTTAGTTGCATGCATTTATAGAAATTTTATTCAATTTATTTCCTATGCTTTCCACTGTGGGTACTCGGGTACCCGGTTGCTAATGGGGCGATGGCTGGAGTTTAAGCTTAAAAAAAAAATTAACTCACGACTAGCTTTCTTTTAAGTTGGAAAACGACGATTTGAGAGCTTAAAATGAAATATTGAACTTGCTTTAAGCTATTCACACAGATACACCGCGGGGGGTACCCGTGTACCCAGTTACTAACATAAGAGTTAAGGGTCGGGAACAAAAACAGTCGATATAGTCAGAGTTAAACAGATTGAAAATCTTGTAGACCTTCGCGCCGCGTATGGAAAGAGTTCCACATGGACCGTTGATAACTAATATACGTGTTTGTTTCAGGACCATTTAGCGTCGCTCCTTACTCGACCAGTGACTACGGTCCTTAAAACAAACGCCGTGCCTGCTACGGAAATCGAATTTCTCATGAACTACAGCCGAAACGACGTTGAGGAGATATTGAACTACAAATTCAAGGATCCCTCGCTTTTGCTAGAGGCGAGTATAATGTACAGGTCGCACTGACGTATTGTACGTATTGGCGCAGAGTAATAAGAAGACAATTATGATGGCCTGTGTGCTGCTACAACTATTAGGAAATTATGTGGTGCTTTAAGAATTCTTACTCTTGGTTTTTTACTCGCATGCCAGCAATAAGAATAGTTCTAGCGATGGACTTAAGCTATTTAAGAATTTGATTATCCCAGTACCGTTGGTACACAAAAGTTGTGGTCGTTTCGGTTCTTGGAATGAACAATACCAACGCAGCCATCGTTATTTTTATACAAGAAAACAAAGGAGGCAGCAGTTCATCTGATTTTAAGTGCCTAACAATACCTATAAATATCTTTAACAACAATATTATGAGGTCATACATAAAGGAAAAGGGAAGGGCGGGGTATAGGCGCTTCTGGATGTCTTCTTCACCAGCAGTAGTATTGATCGCCGGTATTTTGTGGGTTCGTTTTTATATATTTTTTATAGTAGATGGTTGCAAACCTGGTTGCTCGAGCAAGCGGGACACCAAGAGTTACTTGCCAGCCGTTTTGTAGGGAAGTGGGGACGAGTTGAAAAAGAAAAAAGGGATGAGATGGGAAGAGGATTGAGCCACTCATCAGACGGAAACGTGAAGTTTTATTACCTCTAGTTCAAGCCTGTACTTTATAAGTTCGGGATATTTACGTAGTTAGGCTGCCTCATTCATGTCTCATCGCCGCTATCGACTTTTAAATTAAATACAGAAATACTGATTTATTAGAAATTAAACAATTATTATCCATTACCAGAAGGGTCGCCGATGAGTAACTATCTCACTTTTGCCTGTCAGTCTTGTACCGGAATCGAACAATCGACAACTCTCACCTGGCTGACCTGGTCAGTAGCTATAACAAAGCAGTCGAATTTTGTACTCACGTGTACAAAGCAGTATACTAAGGTAGTCATCGGCAAACTTTCTGCGCGCAGATACTACAAACAAGTTCTATGTTACATGATGACAATATGTATAAGCCAAAATATCAAGTATGAATGTTTGTACAGGCACTGTCCCATCCGTCGTACATACGCAATCGCTGCACGCGCTCTTACGAGCGTCTCGAGTTCCTCGGCGACGCCCTGCTGGACTTCCTGATAACTTCGCACATATTCGAGAAGTGCCAAGACTTCAAACCGGGTGACCTGACCGACTTGAGGTCGGCGCTCGTCAACAACGTTACGTTCGCCGCGTATATCGTCAAATTGGGATTGCAGAAGTAAGTTAAACATCTTGCAAATTATTACCTTCATATTTAATATGTTTCTGTATTTATCGTTCGTTTCAGTGATAGTCCACTGCTGGACATAGGCCTCCCCCATTTAACGCCACAAAGATCGATCCCCTGTCATCCCCATCTAGTCGATTCCCACAACTTAGACCAGGTTATCAGTCCATTTTCACTTTCAGAGATTCTTAGCACCCCCTGTCCCGCCATCACTCTGGCCGCTACCGCTGCATATATTTAGTTGAAATTCGAGTTTTCAGGAATCTGCAAAATTATTGAATTTTGCCACATTTAAAATAATTGGTAACGACAGTACAGTGAAACCATTTTATCATTAGAGCTGAGTTTGTTGTGTGTGTACATAAAAAATATTTATTTTACAGATACCTTTGCTCACAGCTAAATCTAGCTCTGGATAGCGCCATATTGGCCTTCGTGGAACACCAGGAGCAGAGAAACCATGAGATAGTGGAGGACATTCTCTATCTGATTGAAGAAGAGGAATGTCAGATCGCAGAGTACGTCGAGGTGCCAAAGGTATCAGACCACTTGATATCTGAACGCTTTGTAATTTACCTACCTCCTTTTATCCCTGTTACTCCAGTTCTTCCCAAGACCAGCAAACCATGTGCATTATGGCATACGTCAGTTTAAACCTACCCTATTGGCTCCATCTATAACCTGTATGATAACGAATGACGTATGATGATATTTCACCATCATACGTCATTCGTTAAGAATGCTGTTCATGTAAGAATTGTAAAAACAGCGTCCGAGCACATCAGCGCGAGTAGAAAACATATAAAAATTCAATAAATTAGACACGTTATTAAAGGCGTGAAAACTATTTCTGTGTCTAATTTAATATATTATTAATATGGATTAAGCATTAACATTTTTATGTATATTAATTAATTAATAAATAAACGTCAATAGCATAATTATTTAGGATTAAGGTCCCGCACTCGTAAAACTTGTCGTGAACCATCTCATAAGCTTAAGCTTTGTTGGAATAGTTAAAAAGAAATTAATTACACGAGGAATTAATTTACACGATTTTTTTATAAAAAAAAAATATTTAGTGTACATTTTAATGTATGGAACTGAGGGCTGGGTTTGACAAGACAAGCTCATAAGGAAAATTAATGTCGTTGAGATACGATGCGTCCTTGAGAAGTATGCTAGGCGTCATTCTGAATGATAGGATTAGAATGTATGCTTCAGTTGTTCGAGCATGCTGAATAAATCAATGAACAAGGAACGACGAAGCAAATTAATGTTGGAAAAGAAAGTGACTGTGTTGGCAGCGGACGTTCTAGATCTAGACGAACTTATATCGACTAAATTTGTGATCTTAAGAATACCCGTAACCGTGCAGCATGTATGGGTTAGATTTGTGGAAATAAAACCGTAATCACTGCTTACCTGTATGTGTGCGGCGAGATCATATTTATTAATTAATAATGATGGTTTGCAGGCGCTGAGCGACATATTCGAGTCGTTAGCCGGTGCTATATACCTGGACAGCGGCGGCAGCCTGCAGGCGCTGTGGACGGTGGTGTACCGCATCATGCACCGCGAGATCCACGCCTTTTCCAAGCGCATCCCGCGCCAGCCCGTCGCCCTGCTCGGAGAGATGATATACGCCTGTCCGCACTTTGGGTGTGTACCTATATATCTATGACGGATTGCACATGTCCAACTAGTACCAACACGTTCGTCGAGGCCCAGTAAACATCTGTATCTGCATATAAAATGTATATATGTACGTTCCATAGTGACCTGTAGTCTAAACGGCTTGACTGACTGGCTGAAGAGTGTGGTGTTTTTAGATCTCTATCCTACCCCGGAGTGTCATAACGCATACAACGTTAGCATAAAACCCATGCAGTGCATAGAAATGTCGATAATCATAGTCGGGTATCATTGTTTTTTTAATTATTACTTTTTAAAATCTCACAACAGACTCTATTAGTGCTACAGTTGAATTATCGCCAATATTATTGTTGACGTGTCGGTATATTTTGAAACAGGAATTGTGCTTGTTACAGAACTCCTACGGTATCGAAGACTGAATTATCAAAGGTTATGGTTCCGGTGACGTTCACCAAAGATGGTCGCCAGCACACTGTGTACGGCGTCGGCAACAACAAGCTGCAGGCGAAGCGCGCCGCCGCCAAGCTGGCGCTGAAAGTGTTGGGATGTTGAAAACTGTGTCAATTCTTCTATTTTAATGCCATCGTAATGGTTTTTATAATACACGATAGGTTAGAATGTCTAATTAACCGTTGTTTAACCATTGCGACACGATTGTTTTAGCAGAGTTAGGGAATTCTGTTCCCCCGTCTAAAGTTCCCCGACAGGAAATATAAATTTGGTAAACAATCATATTGGGATGACTAAGATTTGAATCAAATACGAAATACTATTTACGGAATAGTTTTTATACACATAAATCATTATAAACACGCCCTTAAATCTAGAACAAAAGGCGTACCTCTCTCGCTTTTCTATATTTATGGGTCTAAAAAATAACAAACGCCACGAAAACGACAACCAAATGCACATTCGAGATACGAATGAGTCGGGCGCGCTGCGTAGATATGACGCGTACATTTAAAAATGGCACATGTTTTAAATTCGCGAGACGCTTTTTATTGCTTAAATATAACCAAACTAATTTGTATTGTTCGCTAGTTTATTTTTATCCGTATATTAGTTTAGGTTCATTAGATTTGGTTAACTTATAATATCGTTACGTAACTCCAAGCTGTTTGTTTACAAAATTTATAGAATCTGACGGCTGACGGGGACTGTAGTTACACTCAATGAATTTGTTCAAGTCCGGGATACAGAAGGGTAGACAGACTAGACTTAACTAGACTTAGTCTTACTCTACTAGCTTTTCTCAATAAAACTTCTTACTCACTTTACTTTTACGTTTCACTTATAGTAGACCTGCCGTTTACTTATTATTTAATGGTGTCTCCATTCATAGACACACACAAAATATAATACTATAAAATATATGAATAATTACTTATGTTTCCTATGAACTGTCTCCCTGAGAACAATTTAGATTGAAGTTATTCGCTTTACCAAAATTCCCATAGTGTTCACATGTGTTCGCAATACGCCATTAGAGACATCTAGTGGTAACTTGCTGAAATGGGTAGGTTGGAATTGGAAATACAAATAGTGTGTCTCCCTTGTCTGGTCCGGTCTCACTAAAACTACTTGCAAATTCGCGTGGAATATTTATTTTTAAGATTTTACTTATGATATTAAGAAACTATAAAAACGATTTTATAATTTATTTGCATGTTGACAATTATTTTATTTTTTTTATACCTGCAATGATTATTATTGTAAAGATTAAAATAAAATTTAGAGGCATAATTAATTTACGGTACACAAACATGTCACAAATATGTTGTATTTGTTTCTAAGATTTAGTTCCCAAGTACATTCCGAAACTAAATTTAGTTTGATACAGCGCAACTTGCAAAAAATACCTAATATGAGTAATACTTTTACATTCTGTCTGGTGTGTGAGGAGGCCCAATCTTCTTTTCCTTCTCTCCATTCCTTAATTTCCCTCTATTATATACATATACACACAGGCTTCTCTTATTCACTCCCTTTTATTGTTCCTATTGTTGCGGATGTGATAGTGTCGTGGTCACTTGCGTTAGTCATTTGCTCGTTTGTCTTCATTATCCATAAAAAGTCTGGACATACATATAATAGATACGTTACCGTATAATTGAACTTCGACAGTTCTATCTTAATTGCGATATTGTAAACTGACATCAAATTGCAAACTGGTTTTGCCTTATTACGTTAATTAACCATAGAGCTACGAAACTATAATAGTGGTCACAGTGCACAGTGCAAGTGACAAGTTGGGTGGAAGTTAATGATAGTTGATTAGATTGGCATGGTATTTATATTAAAAAAATATCTTATAAAGATGTTTGTTAAAGAACAAAAATTGGTTATTTATGTTAGATATGATGGTTGTTGTCTAATTTTAGAATAAACAACGCTAGAGGGCAGCATTTAAGGCAAACTATCGGACGTGTTTACTGTGTCAAGTGACACCTGATATCAAATTATTTAATATGTTTCGTAACTCTATGGCTACATAACGAGCTACCGTCGAAACCAACTAATTAGGGACTGGTTCAGAATATCGTTAGTAACAGTTCACAATTTTCCGACAGTTTATAATATCGCTATTAAGATTATAAACTAAAGATGTTCACAATCATAGAACGACAAATCTAAACTAATATTATAAAGAGGAAAGCTTTTATTGTTTGTATGAAATAGGCTCCGAAACTACTGGACCGATTTGAAAAAAAATCGTTATATCGTGTATGTTGCGGAAATTATTGACAATAGAGCTAAGTGATGCACTACAATTTAATAGAGGACATCAGTATCTACAAAAAGGTCCGCGATACCGTGTGTTTATATATTACAGTTGTCACTATAACTACTTTTTTATGTTTAAACTAGCGGCCCCGGCTTCATTTTTGTTACATACCCATGCAAAGCACCATGTATTATATACTATCGGCCCGCCCCGGCTTCGCATGGGTCATGCATTTTATAGTTACATTATTCTTGCATAAGATTGTAAATCGAGTCGAGAAAGAGTCAAGTAAAGCAATTGAAAAAGTTACTTAAAATTACATTTAAAATCCCAAAAACGAGCTAGAATTAATTTTAAACTTTTGAACAATATTTTTATGTTATAATTTTGAATTTGATTATATTTAAGATATTTTACGTTGGTTTATTTTAGTTATTTTTTATTAAAGGAAAATAAAGCAGATTTCGTTTTTTTTTAATATTAAGTCAAAGTTAAATTTAAGTCGCACAAAATTATAAGCAATATAGGTATATTATGAAGAATCGAATATACTGTTCTGTTCTATACTTCTTGAGAACGTTTTGAGCAACATCTAACGCCGTGGCAAATCGGCGGAAATTCATGGACATTTCGGTTTCAAGGGATCTTTCATAGGTATTTAACAGGAACTGGGTCGGAAATCTTATCAGCTAGCGTTCAGGGCGCGCCTTAGATTATCCTGGCCCAATTACCTACTTGAAAGATTTCTTTAGGAAACTGACAAGTAGTTGTGAATTGCTGTACGTCTGAGTCTATCCATAAATGCTGCTTATATGTTATATGGGTAAGAAGACTACAGCTGTGCTGAGATTTTTGAGTCTCAATTCTGCTATATTAATGCCATGATGGCCTCCTTGACGTATCCGTCAGCGGCGAACCTGGCTTGTTTCGGAAATGTAAACGAAGAGGGCTGGCGAAACCAAACTTTGCCTTAAAAGTCCGGGCACACTGCGCACAGTGCGACTGGCCTGAGGAATTATAGATACAGCAAGGCTTAGGGCGGCTTTTCTCTTAATTGTTTTGCGTCGTCAGGTCTTGTCGACGGGTTTAAAAATTCGTAACAGCCGTATTAACGGAGTGGTACCATTCTTGAATCTGTTGGTGTCATAACGTAGCGCTAGTGTCAAACCTATGGCAGCAATATTGTGAAACGTTTTCAGGTATGTGGATTTGGCCTTGTCCGCAGAAAGGTAGTTCTACCTACCTAATACCTGTCTACGTAGGTTAATAAAAGATGGTATATACACACAGGCTTTTATTGTCCTTACAATTATACAACCTCACGTTAGTGCAGTTAGTTATAGTCACTGCCGAATCCAGAGTAATCAGAGATTTGAATTTAAAAAGGTTTAGATATTATGTCATAATTTAGCTGATATACGAGCTCTTTTGAGAGTATTTTTTACTTACTAATTATTTTAAGAAATACTCTTCTCTATTTAATATGCAACTTTAGAATTAGTTAGAAAAATATCAAATCATCAGTTGCTGAACTATTGCGATACGATTAAATTACTACTACTAAGAAGTAGTAAATAATATACTAAATTGTAAACAATTAGTTTACAATTTAGTCAAAAAACACGCAATTTAGTTTAACCAGGGTGCTAGTCGGGCCGACAGTTCCAAACTAAAATAAGAAAAAAAATATATAATTGGTCGTTCACATTGAGAAGACACATTCCTCGCAAAACAGGTGGCCGATCACGTACAGGTCGATGCAGCGTAGGTAGACCTCCCACAAGATGGACCGATGATCTGGTAAAAGTGGTGGTAGTCCACTGAATGACGGCGGCAGGAGACCGATCTTGGCTTGGGATCGTGGCGATCAATGGGGGAGGCCTATGTCCAGCAGTGGACGAGTGTTGGCTAAAGAGAGAAACAAGACAATCTGGATCTCGTTACCTTATTGGAAATGATTAAGTTTTTTTATGAGACAAACCCGATGTACAACAGATAGGAGCATACGCTTACATCCAGAAGCAGTATTTACCCTTATCTAGAATTATTTATGACAATTTTCTTCCTATCAACATTTGAAACAAAATAACAGATTTCAAAAAGGCATTATAAGAATGAGCCTGCACGACCGGTCAATACCACCACCATCAGACAACAGACGTGAAGTGGAGGTATTATTGTGCTCTTTCTGTTTCGTTTGATGAATGAGGTGCATAACCCAATCCTCGTTCCCTTTCCTTTATCTTTCTCTTCCTCTCTCCGCGTCTCTAATTCATATGATGATCGCAGATGTGAGCGGGTAGCAGGGGACATGCTATAAGATGAATAATTTGTTTACCATTTTCAATGAAAAAATGTATAATGGTAGATACTATAGAGATAATTTTAATCGTACATTAAAACAAATCCTAAATCTGTCAATGCCCTTTCTCGTGAGTTTACACTGCCGAAACATACACCTAAATCATGTTATCTCTGTTTTTTATAGAGATAACATGTTTTGTGTGATGTTTTCTAGAAATGTAAACTCGTGGTAAGACCAGAACATAGCAAAGGTTATTGAATATTGGTTTACTGCATGCCTCCCCGCTTACATCGAGCCCGCTTACTCTATGCCTGTGAAGGTGAGGTTCTATGTAAATAAAAAAGGTTGTAAAACTTAATAAGAATGCAATTTTCCCACATTACATGGCTTTTATTAAGTTGCATATGTTACAAAACTACAAGAAGTATGTGCTGGGCCTCTTGTAGGCGAAGGTGTTGAGGCGCTTGTGGTGGTGCACGCGCTTGGGCAGCGGGAACTTGATGCCGCTGTTGTGGAACTGCTTCACCTGCGGCCGCCGGCACGCCGACGCTTTGATTACTTCAACTTTGATTATCTGAAATAAAAGTTTATTTTTTTTAAATGAAAAAGACAAACAAACTGTTCATGTGATGTTAAGTGGCCAAGGCTATTTACGGACACCTGTACCAATCAGATGTGTTACAAATTCGTTGCATTAGGCCTCCAACAACTCACTCATCAGACAAAATGGAGTTGCATTAAATACCACATCTTCACTCCTGACTTAACATACAACAGTGGTAATTCTTCAATCACACCAGCCCATTCATGTAATGGCTCTCACCGCAAGCTCTACAATGGTTCTGGTTGATCAGATCAGTATATGAAATACATCCAAAGTTTATACTTTAAGTATAAAATTTCAATATTATAGGACTGACATCATCAATAATTCTTTGTCACAAAGGCATGGCAGGAGGAAAATCTTCAGTAACATCTACTCTTTGCACATGGTCCTGGACCGATCTTTATGGGTAGGCAATTGTAGAGGAGGCCTATATGTTACAGGGGAACTATGGATGACCAATGGCAGATTATGACGTCAACATACATTAGCCTAGCGCTGACCGCAACGCAGCCGTCTACTCACGCCCCCACATCCTTCGTGCCCATCTGTTAGTGCAGCAAGTGATGAAGATATACCAAGTCTTGTTAGACTTTTCCAAAACATTTTTGTACACTGTACAAGACCATCACTGTGAAATCACTGGACTAAGACAAATATATTATAGAAACTCATATAAAACATATTTTAAGCCATTATATGTATTAAGAATTAAATTAGGTGAAACACAGTGAAGTGTTATACATATATGAAAAAATAAACACAGGAAGGATGTGGACAGCTACAACATGGTGGGGGAAAGACTGTAAGAAAGGACCCCTAGGCTTTTGCAATAATATTGAAGAGTTGTTAAAGCAAAGTTGGAATTACTATAAAAAAGAAATACAATCGCAAAAATAAATAAAACATGTGTCCTACGTGTATAGAGTGGGCGCGAGCTCTGTGTCGGGCGCCCATGTCGCGGTAGCACTGTGTGACGGCGCCGCCAACGCTCAGGTCGCGGTACTCGCGGTACATGTTGTGGACGCCTGAGCGAGACTCATAGCGGAGCCAGATACCAAAGTTCTTGATCTTGATCGGACTCTTTTCGGCAATTTCCTGTAATCGTAAAATGTTTTGAGTTATTTTATTTATTTTTAATAGGTTCGCAGACAGAACTATGTAAAATATGGCACAACATACAAAGAAGTTCAAAAACAAAATATCATTTATGAAAATGTTTATTTCTGAGGACCTTTATAGTAAAAATCCTAATTAATGAATCTTGTAGCATAGCAAATATTCTAAATTATACCATCACATAGACTTACTAATTAACTATTAACATGTGTCATTGTCAATGTTCAACAATGCTGTACACACTTGAACTTGAACGTGTTTACGTTCCGCGCGCCTCTCGACTGCCCTACGTATGGTGGTCTGGGTGTGTCAAAGCAGGGGCTTGCGCGTGTTTCAGCAGCACCGATCAACGATCTATTGAACGATGTAATCTTTATCGAGAAAAAACTTCGTAAGTATTTAGTTTACGTTATTATTTAATGTTTATTTGATAGTAAACTATATCATTATACTATGAAATATTAAGTATATTGTATGAAAATCATGTATTACTTTGTTTGTTTTAGATGGAAAGACGCAAGACGAATGTGAACAGATTTTTGAAGATTCATCGGAATCTTCAATGCTAATTAACATCCCACGAGAATCATCCTGGTCTGGCTCAGTTCATTTGCAAATCAACCAAGCCAGACCCATACCAGGATGATGCTTGTTGGATGCTATTATATGTTGTGTCCCTAACACTTCTTATTGTTTGTACACACTGACACAAATTGCTGTCATAATGTATTTAAAATATCTAATATGATACAACACTACATATTTAAATGTCTAGTCTATTTGTATGGACATTTTTTCAGAATACAGATTCAAATTGATGCATCTGCAAACATGTTAAACACATTTCTATTATATGGCAGATGGCTGGAAGGCAAGCAGTTCACCTGAAGCAACTACCTTGCTGCATGGCAGTACCACTCTTCTTACCACAGTTTTACACACAGAAAGTATAAAATTATTGTAAGTTATATCATTTCAGAAATTTCTATTAGATATTATTTGTTTCTTATTGACTGAAATTATATGTCATATGATTCTCTATGCAAATGCCATCAAAATTACAAAACCACCAAAAATTATCTATGTGGTGTTAGAACTTAAGCAATGATAAAATAAATCAAGATGTTCAGTCATCCAAATTGTGTATGTCGCATTGTAAAAAAATATTTTAAGTTTTATATATAGTTTTTTAGTTGAACTTATTGCCTGAACTGACTTCAAGCACTTAGACATTTTTTCCCACCATTAATTATAATAAGTGCTTATTATGATTAATTAATAGTATTATAGCACTTACTAAAAATTTAGTTCACAGAACACCTGTAAGGAAATAGTTACAAAACTATGGTGGATACTTATTTCATTCTTTCAAGTGTAAGAAGTTTAAATTATATTATTTTTTTCCCAAAATATATTAAACCTAATAGACTTAGGTCTCTATTTACATCATTTTTGCTATAATAAAAAAGATAATATATTTTTCATTTTGTTTTACTAATCATAAAATGTACAAGCCCTTACTAT
>DWTW01000846.1:0-14362 GCA_018246275.1 Papilio slateri | reverse complement strand
GTATAGACTAGTGCCGACCCTACATTAAAGTGGGATAAGGGCAGGGGCAGGGCAAAAAAAATGTATGTCCGTATCATGGTGACCTCCTGTATCCTAACGGCTGGCCTGATTCTTAAGAGTGAGGTGTCTTTAGATTCGTTGTTTTCTTCGGAATGTCACAAATAATATGTATGAAACACTACGAGTGGTCACTTTTCACTTTGTTGTTACGTGACATTAATAACTGAAAATTAATATGATGATATATAATTTGATATATATTTTTTTCGAAAACTACATCTAATAAAGTAAATAATTTACTAACACTATTTTTAAGTATTCAGATTAAATTTAAGCTTGTGCTAGAATATTTCACGCTTGTGCTCACGACAATAATCGACTGGAGATTAGAATCCACGACCTCAAGTTGAGTTCGTAGATGAACCATTTTTAGCGTTTGTTTAAATGTACGTTTAACAGACAGTATAGTGTCATGTTTTAATAGCAGTGCGTTTATGATAATGACCTTATGGAAACATACGCGACTCGTGTAGTTACGTAAATATTACTGTGAATGATAAACAGATTACGTTTATTTGTCTTTTATTAACCATATCAATAGATTGAGTACAACTCAAGGAGCATGTGGCCAGTGTGTGATATTGTTATATATTTATTTGCCTATTTAATTTAGGTTAGCCAAGAAGGATTTGTATAACTTAAACATTCTAATACTAGTGATCCACCCAGATACACACGGGTAGCAGAGCAAATAAAACATTTTTTTATATAGTCATATCCTACCAGCTTCAAATAAGTCAATAAGTTCTAATTCGCAAGAAACCTAATTCTAGTCCTCTTCCCTTTCCCATCCTTTTCTAATAAGGTAATAATGGGAAGGGGAAGGAGATGGATAAGAGAAGGAAGTATCCCCACTTCTGTCCATTAAAGGTAGGCAACGCATCTGCAACTCATTAGCTTGTTGCAGATACCTATGGATAGCAGTTACTTAATATCAGATGAACCGCTTGCTCCTTTGCCAACTTCTTTCATAAAAAAAGTCAAATCTTGACTTGCCAATAGTTTCTACTATATATCTTGAAGCGAATTAAAAGTAAAGGAAGTTTTCCGCAAAAAGGGAACGCCAGTTTACAAAGCTTTGAGTAGACGTGCATTTTGTCTTATACTTATACGTTTTTAGGGTCAAATTCGGACCATTTGATTTTGATAAGTAAATGACGTAATTTGATTTTTAAAAGGCTGAATTTTTTATGTAAAAGGCCGAATTTTAAATGAAAGGCTCTTACAAGACTAGGCTTGCTTGAAGGCCGCTATGCAAAGACTAGTCTTTACTGTCAGGTATGTAAATATATAAAACAAGTAATAAAGATAGAATTCATACTAAATAAGGACCTTTTTATTAAATGATTTAAAATATCAGTAACTTAATTTCAAATTATTTTAAATAGATATAACAGATGCGTTATATTAACAAAGAAATGAATTGTCTTTGATACGAGTATGAATAAACCAAAGAACAGCATGCATTTTATAGATAAAATAAATTGAATTTGCTTTCCTAGACATCACTTCTATTGTACAAGAGTCTCGTTATTTTCTAAATTCAAATTTCAACCGCAACGAATCCAAAAAATGCAGAGATTTAATTTTGTTTTTGAAAAATCCATTTCTATTACATTAGACAGTATAGATAAATCGTATCACTTGTACCTTTTAAATAAATACATGCGTATGATCTCGTTTTAAAAATAAATGAATAAATAAGATTTACTACTCTCAATACCTGTATTGGGAAGCGCCAATAGCCTAATGATTAAGGGTAGGTACGAACCGCGACACATGCACAATATAGTCGTGGGTTCGAATCCCGCCATTCGACTATTGTCGTGAACCATGTCCAACCAAGTTTAAAACTTGTTTGAACATGGTCAAAAGAAATATTAGTAAATTATTTCGATAATCTATTAATACTTCATATATATACCCGAGGAGGGTTGGCGTCAGGCAGGCAGCCGGCCGTAAAAAAACTATAGCCAAAACCTATTACAGTATGGACTACGGACGTAATGTGCCGAACCCACATAAAGTGGGAACAGGGCAGGTAGAAAAAAAATCCCTGTATTCTGAACTAACCATTGGCGATGAGAATGAAAAAAATAAAAAGTGTGTTCTTTTTATTAATTAAAAGCGATAAAATCTTTAAATCGGTATAATTTAAGATAGCATTTACGTAGATATATGTCAGACATCCTTTTCTGTGTCCTATCTAACTTAGCGGATAACTGATAACACTCGTGCCAATTAAATCTAAACTGCGTAATTAACGGTAACGACGTTAGGCCAAACCCGAGCCCGTATTGATTAATTACAGGATAAGATAAACCAAATAGATTTGACCGTGAAATGGAAATGTCTGAAACAGATTTATTCATAGAAGAGATTCTGTAATACTTGTATACAAATTAAGATAAGGCCATCTTTTATTCGATTGACAAAAATCCTTGGGATAAATTTTAAATTATATAACTTTTTTCCATTTGTTTTAGTAGTAATTATTCTTTCTTCCATATGGAGAACTTCCTTTTGTTGCTGTTATTTTAAATGTAGGTGGTTTATGTGTTCTAGACGTTGTTAGCCTCAGTCTACGTTTGTTCTGTGACGAGAAAAAACTTTAAGAGATCACAATCAGTTTGGACGTCAGCGTACTGGCAATTTAATAGGAATATCTACTATATTATAATTTAATAGAGAAGAATCGAGAAGACTATATTTATAAGAGAAAAATGATAAAAGTCAATCGACTTTTCGTTCTTGATGAAATAAAAATTACAAAGAAATTTGGCTGTACTTTATTAATTCTAATAATAATCAAAAGTTTATTTCCCATATGTAAAAGAGGAATTCGATTGTCTGCCCTATCAACGTACCGCTTAAAATTGGTACCTTGGTCTAGAAACGTGAAAAATTACATAAAGCTTCCTGTTCGAGAAAAGAGAAATTCATCATCAACTGAAAAGACTATGGAAATCTTATAGCGTAAAGCGTTGAAAAATGCCCATCAGTTTGTTAGTAATCAAATAGTTTAGAAATACTTACGTCTCCGGTTACTTTAACGCTGAAATTTCTTCGAGAAGCATCTCTCTGCGATCTCCCTAAAAGTTTTCGTATAGCACTCGTTCTTAAACACAATAAGAAAGAATTGTAACACATTTTTAATTCAACTATTTAAATAATAAATTAATAAATCTATTGAACTATAAAACAAAGCTTGTTTTATAATACACAGTGCAGTTGATCGGACATGTTTATAAATTGATGTGGAATAAACTACTGCGATAGTAGACAGTATTACAACGACTCTTATGTTTCAATATTATGATTTATATTGAAACATACATGACTATGACGCACTAGATAGAACGCTTATCGCTTGGTTTTATTTATTTGAATTCTTTCGTATAGTGTTTATTGGATTCTAATTCTATTACTTTATGAAATTAAGATACATAAAAAGTTGTATTAAATAGTAACATGTAAATATTCCAGTGACAAAATGGTTTATGTATTTTTATCAGTCAGATAATTTTTGCTTCATTTGAGCAATACGATGTTAATTTCTGCATGATTATCTCCCGTATGCAATGTGCCTTAAAATCAATCAAAACATATAACTTCAAAAAATAAATATTATATCGGTAAATCGTAATAAAAAAGATGTCATATAAATGCCGATGTCTATGCCACAGAAATAAGAACGTCACTGAAAATTCTGTATTGGTCATTTTGAGTTTTATGTATCGTTCACTTGCGCCCGATTTCTAAAAGGTTTGTCAAATTTTTATTACAACTAATACCCTGGTCAAGTTAACAGCAGTATTAAATCAATTTCAGTTTATTATGGAAAGAAAAATGGTGGCGATCATGCTTCTAGCAACTCAGATGACATATGATCGGTCATTTGACAGCTAGCTGGCTAATTTTTCCGTTGACACGTTTTTAGAAACCTGGCGTTACTTTTCTTATATTGATCTATTGTAACAAACTAACCCAGCGTTCGTGCATAATCTAATTTTCTCGGAATTTCCTCATTTATATGCCGGTTCACAAAAATAAGGCGAATTTCGACGCGAATTCGCGGTTGACATTCAATAAGACCGAGCGATACTCGTTTCCAAGTGTCACCTACCACTTACTCCACCTGCAGCTCAGTTGGAATGAGAATAGGAATTTGTGTATTTCTTGCAAAATGCAATAAAGTCTAATTATATATTATATTTTTACTTTTTGATTTGATGGTCGGTGGTTTATAGTAAATTGCTAGTGGCCATTAATGTCCTTTCTTCTGGATCATTCCTACTACCCTTACAATACAAAATATAACCAACACTTAAACTTAAATATGTAAGACTAGCAAACCGCCCAACTTCGCTTGGACAGATAGACAAAAGAAAAAAACATAGCATAGGTTACTCGCTAAGCTTTCTATTGATAAGAGATTTTCTAAAATCGGTTCATTGGTTCGGTTCACCCCGTGTGCCCTTTGTGGACACATAAACTTGGGAAAAGGGGAAAGTGTTTGGGTTTAAAACGTTTGTGGGTATAAAAAGTTCATTAAATAATCATGTTGTGTAATAATTCTTACAAACAATGTATAAGATTACACCCGTATTGTCGCATTATTATACCCAATTAACAATGAACCCTTATGATAAAGAGATTGTTCATAAACAAAAGTAATGTTTGTTTTTGATTGTACAATATAATCGTATCTATATAGGTCATTACGAAAATAACTTCCGCATTTACACGGACGAATACTAGATAAATAATATGATAAAAAGTATCAAAACATCTTAGCCGCAATCCTTTTTAGAATAAAAGGATTTAGAGTTTAACCCCCTAATCTTGGCACAATCCGGGTGAACACCGGGTGAGATGGAAAACAAAACTAAAACGATAATGTGACAACATACAAAAATATGATGCTTACATTTTTGTATGTTGTCACATTATCCTATTCGTGCTATTACTGATCTTTTACATTTAAGTTAGATATGAAAGACTTATTTAAGGGTTTTTAAAACAGTTCTCTGAATATAGGCTTATTACAATAAATTAAATTAAAAGACATTTCTCAATGACTTTCTTAATTTTTGAGTCAAATAGCCAAAGCAATGACTTAGCTACATATACCATGTAAGCTAATTCAATATTTCTTTAAATATAGGGCTTTTATAAAGGTTATTTGTTTATCAGTATTCATTTCTTTTTTTTACTTACACCTAATTACATACCAAGGATTTTTTACTAATCTAACTTAGATTCAACATGCCAATAACTGGTTAAATTGTGTTCTATAGAAAACTAAACGAAAACACTTACAAATAATGATAATTCAAATTTTATTTTGAATATGAAATAGGTACATTAACTGTCATTAACCGCGTTAACGACTTTGTCATATCGGCTATTCTCATGTAGTCAGTTTTCATTAATTAAGCATGCTGTTTGCTTAAAGTGCCAGTAAATGAGGGTTATTACCCTAATATCTGTACTTCTACAATAATATTATGACGAGAAACGTTTTTTGTGTATAATGAAATACGTAACCGATTTTTTTAATTTTCACCTCAATATAATTACGTTATCCCGAAGTAACTAAGACCATATTTTTATTATTAAATTGCGAAATTAAATCCACTAAGTTCTATTTTTGCCTTTATCATTAACGCGTAAAGTTTGTAAGCTTATGTTTATAACAATATGAACAAAAAGCAATTAATGTGTACCTCACGTTGATAGTGTTTGGAGAACTTAATTTACAAGCAACGGATGTGTTTAATTACGTTTGTAAATCATAACTTTGGAAACAATTATGACTTACATTATCGCAGATCATTAGCGGGCCATTCCGCTTGCCAAGTTTGGGCTGATTACTTTGTTCATCGTAAAAATAAACTTTTCTGCAAATTTTCAATAATTGCCTATAGGTAGTGGTTATTATCAGGTGCTCGTTGCCACCTCTTCCTATAAAAAATAGAAAAAAACTCAGACTTTTAGTATGATTCAATCTTTTTTTTAGCATGAAACCATCGGTTGACCGTAATTCCATCTAATGCTGAATGGCGATGTGTAGTACGTATGGACTCAGCATTGGTCACTTTTTACTATGTCTAAAAAGAAGTTAGTGAATGAACCACGATGATATTATGTTGATCAATAGTCAACTATAACAATAATTGAAATCTATAAATTTATAAAAATTCAAAATCGCAAATCTAAACTTCTTTACCGATCGAAAATTTCTAGCGAGCAAAATTCGAAACGATGCATAGTAACATTCATTTTTTTATCATAGATATTACCAATCGATGGAACATCAAGGTTACAAAAGATCACTAGAGGAGGACGGCAAGGAACCGATGTTTGTAGGGATCCTTAAGAGCATTGGCTGCCAGAGGTGGGCTCTAAGGGTTTAAGACGTCGTCAAAATCATCAAAATTCCGTGACAAATTTGAACTTGACAATGAATATTCTAATTAAATTTTTGGCCAGCTGTTAAAGTGTGCCTTTTATTTTTACCTTACTCTCAACTTGCCCTCGAGGTCAAACCCCCTCCAAGCCCCCTCAAATCACAATTCTGAATCATAGTTCACACTGCCTTTGGTTGATTTAATGATGGCGAAGAAATATCCCTCTCTCATCCAATACTCACTCGATATCATCATTATTATTATCATCATCAATATCAAGTACTTCTTATTAATCACTCACTGCAATAAACACATAATCACTCATTAATTCATTCTTATAGGAATGGATTTAAATCACCTTAACAGCTCCACTAATCACCATTAAAACAATAATATTATCTTTATAATATCTATATACTAGCAGTGGTAGAGCCCGCAACAACATTTGCACGAATAGTCCGGCACGTTACAGAAGACAAATGTGAAGTAGAAGTATTCTGCGTTTCGTCTTATGAGTGAGGTGCCGGAGGCCTAATTCTCGTCCTTTTTCCCCTTCCTATCCTTGGAAAGAGGATTTGAAGGGGGAGGGGGAAAGATAGAAAAAGGAATCCTTTGTCTGGAATTAAAGGAATCTCCTTCTATGTCCATTAAAGGTAGGTGACGCTTCTGTAACTCATTAACTTGTTTCAGGTTCCTATGGGTAGCGGTCACTTAATATCAGGTGAACCGCTTGCTTGTTCGCCACCTTCCCATAAAAAAAGAAAAGACTTTGAACAGTAGACTTCGGAATAACAATATTAGCAAATACAAATAGTACGACAATAAAATACAATCTGGTTGGATTTTCCTACACAACATCACAATCCTCGCGGGAGCGATGTCGGGATATTCGGGAACTTTTAACATCTTTCACGAAAATAAAAGATGAAAATTTACATAGAGCTTTTAACGTCTTCTCTTCATTCTAGAGGTAGCGTTATATCACCGTAGTTTTGTATAAAAAGTACACATATATATGTATATTTAGTTATTGCCATTGAATTCATATTCTCTCATTCGGTGACCTAGTTAACATTACAAAATTCGCGAGAAGAATCCTAGCCATAGAAAAAATAAGTCCTAACAACTACCAGGTCTAAAATCTCCCCGATGAATTTAAGGATGTTTAATGTAGAAAGAATTATTAAAATCGGTTTAGTAGTTTTCGACTTTACCCATTACAAACTGACAAATCTTTCCATTTTATATTATTGATATAGATATAAAAAAAAAGTTTGTACCCTAATGTGAAAAAAATCCGTATACATATTTCTACAATAGGAATTTTCAACTTCACGGTTATAAGTCATTTAATGCCCGCATAATTAATTTAGGTGAACAATATGATTAATTAGTACCCGATGATATTTTATACCAAAGGTACACAGTATAAAGATAGAACAATGTGCCAAATCAAACATTTCGTTCATGATAACTTTCTCGATACATGTCGAATGGTGTAAAAAGGACAAGTAACTTAAATAAAATAATAAGAAAAAAGAGTCACTTTCTACTCGTCGCACTGCGTGACGTGAACTAAAGAAAAAACGTGTCAATTAGGACGTTTCCGAGTCTTCACTTTTAGCCCGCTAATAATATATCTGCTACTTTTTTGTATTATATCATTGTTAATACCCTTATTTAATAAAATATCTCTCTTCTTGAATTCTGTCTTTCCTCTCATTTGTAAATTGCGCTATCTCTAGTAGTGCAGCGGTCTTTAATAACTTCATGAAAAAGTAAGATTAAGAAAAGTATTTATTGCAAACAAGAGTACACTACACCGTTCCCCTTATTGTCAGCTACATATAACTTTTTGTTAGGTGAGGAAGAAAGGAGTTTGCGTTTGTTTCCTCTAGACCTCTAAAAATCGTGCAGAAATTACTGTATTAATGTAACGCCTAGACTGTGATCTATAGACAAACTTAATATTCTAATTATAGTCAGTGAAAACAACAGAGTAACAAATATTATTTAATATTTTCATACTTTTAAAATACAAAATAGTTTTTATGAAAGTCGTAATATAACAATGTTAGTGCAAGTAGCGGTAGGACGTTACAGAACATCTTTTTCTTCTTAGTCGCTTCATTCTTGTCAGAGTGGTCGTGATTGGGTAAGACAGTACCCGCCACCTGTCTGCTGGTCATTAATCGGTCACATTCGCGCACGGGGGCACCCACCGCAACCTTAACTTGGTCCGTCCATCTCATCGGAGTCACAGAATATAAAATAAATATGCGCTTACGCCCGTTACCCAGAAGGGTAGACAGAGATCACGGATTTCTATTTGGCGCGATCCTAGCACACCTCTCTCACATCATCTACATCCATACGTCTACGCATACATGCTCGTCGTTTAAGGTTACTCCTTATATCGTCTTATGTAGTATGTCACTAATCTGACCGATATAAATTCTCCTGGGACGTCCCCTGCCAACACTGCCACTCGCTTTTGCAACATAAATTTGTCTTGTTGCTCTTTCATCATTCATACTTTCAACATGCCCGAACCACCGAAGCATACTTTCTTCAATTTTAGTCACAAAATCCACTTTTAAGCCCTACTTTTCCCTTTTAACGCTATTTTTAATTCTATCATTCAAAGTCACGTCTAACATACTTCTTAAGGATCGCATCTCAATGGCATTGAGTCTACTACTCATTTTTTTCCCGCCAACCCCAGCTATCACTTCCATAAATTAAAGTGGGGACTAGTACAGCATTGTGCATTGCCAGACTTGCCTTCATAGATAGATTCTGGCTCCTCACTACTATACCTATAGCCAAATTCATTTTATTTCCTAAACCTAAACTCTCCTTTTCCCTATAATGAAACGTAGAAAGATTTCCCCATTCCCTATAACGAAATGTAGCAGTTTCTACCCTGTCCCTCTCCCTATAACGAAATGAAGTATATTTCCTCCTACTTTCCCCTATACAAAAGTTGGCACCACAACTGTAATTATACCGATTATTGGAGATGTGAATTAGTAGCGATAGTCACAACATCGGTGGAACTGTAGGGGAGATACCCGCCGGTAATAAAATGCAAATGTGTCTAAATTTTTTAATATATTGGAGGGGTACTGAGTTCGGTAACGTGCGCAATGAAAATCTTTTATCACTTCGTGCCCTGGCTCACATGAAGAGTTGTACAGTTTGCGCGTTTATGTTCTATATATTTATATAGAACATAACCGCGCAAACAATATGTTTAGTACGTACTAGTTGTAAAATAGAATGCATTAGGAATGCAACTTAAGCAGTCGTTTTGTATAGAATTTGCACAAGAGCGTTATCTGGTTTATAGCTCTTATCTTAAATACAAGTTTAAATAAACAACACAACTGAGAACATGCGGAACGGGGCGCATTCCAACTATTCATGAATAATTACAATTTATTGAATAATTAGTTTGAGAGCCAACATGCATATTTAATTTGAATCTTCGTAAATAAGGACAATCTATAGTATTTATGATAGTGAACATAGTATATGTAAAATTATTGCATTTCATCTGTCACATTTAGACTTTAAATACTATAAAAAAGCTAAGCTATTTACTCTAGTACTCTAACAGGAACTAAAAAATTGTGAGGGTATCAAAGCAGGTCCACTGTTCGACTTAGGTCTTCTACAAGGATCGGTCCCTTACCGGTATCGTCCATTCCGGACTTCTGCGGCCTTGACAACATCTTTGATACATCATTCCACCCTTTTACATCGTGATGAATTCATCGACTTATTATTAATAGTATGAAGTGTATGTCAAAAATATATGTAAATAAAAAAAATAGTACAAAATTTCACTCAAATTCATTTTATTTTTATTACTAACTGTACTAATTACAATACTATACTTTTCATTTATCAAAAAAAAACTCTTTTCCAAAATGGTAAAGCATCCTAATGCAATGCAGTTTGAACAAATTTATGGCGTCTAATAAGCACTCAGTTTGGAATTTATTACAAGTCGGATACAATTTCTCCTTTCGTTTCGCTTCGATGCAACACTTGGCGTTGAAATTAAATTTGCATTTGTAATTTTCCACACGAGTACCACGACTCCGCATCCGCTTTAAGAATACTAATGTTTTCTTGTGATTAGATTTACGCATCGAATAGCTTTTCAATTCTATTTCTTATCTACCAACACTCAGAAGTTAAATATATGAAAGGACGATCCTTCACTGGACTAGAATTACGTCGTCACTTAATATTAACGAGGATTCTTGTCATGTAATAAATGATTATTATAATATAAGGATGCAACCGACCGGCTATCTGCAGTACGTTACTACTGCTACCCATTAGACAGATGTACGGATGAGTTATTGTTTGTAGAAAAGAGAGACAGTAGAAAAAAAACGAGAGGAGGAAGCGATGGAGAATAGGAGGGGATTAATTAGATGTCCTAAAATTAGCTAATTAGATACATATCTTGTTTTATATCAAATATTTCTAACACGAATGTTATATAAGGATTCTGTAAACTAGCTATAAATTCTAGGACACTGGAGCTTAGAATCGAGTGAAGAAAAAACGTACTTGGACAAACTTTCTTTATACGCCGGTATTGTGTGAGCTCATATTAACATTATACATTTATTAAAGATTAAAAAATAGCACTAAAAAGATTACAGCTCAAAATATAACTCGCGATTTCAGTTTGGACTTAATCTTTTCTCAAAAACATCGCAATCGCATTTTTCTCTGCATACGGCTTACATGGAATTAGCATTTTCAGTGCAAACCGTATTCAAATGCAAAGTTCGGCAAAACGATTCAAAGCAGAAATTGAATCGAATTTAAAGTAGTAGGGTTTTTGAATGCTACGAGCTACGAGCTTTAGCCCTCCGCTGCAGGCACTTTTTTAACAAACATTTTTGTTTGATTAAACATTCATCGTTCAATTTATATATTTGAGGTTTTAAAATAATAACAAAATAAATTGATGCATTTCACTGTGAATTAAGTCGGTGTGAATAAAAGTTTTAACGTACGTTTTAAACTCCATAGTCCATCCAAACATCCTAATATCAATCGAATGTCAAATGTGATCAGGTTTTTAAATATTTAATACTCTCTCGCTCTCTTCAGTCTAAGGTCATCCACTGCTGGACTTATTTTGGCAGGCAGAATTGGCAACACCAACCGGCGACACGGTCGGAAGAAACAAATAAAGAAATAAATGAAAGTACATCTGCTTGCAAATTATGCTATATAATGTAATGATATTTGACTTTCTGTAAATTTGAAAAAAATCAACGTGCCCGAAATAAAGTAAGAAAGAACGCCTCTTAGTAATACTATTGCATTTAAAATACACGTTTCTAACAGAAAATTCTGACTGCAAATAAAGTTTAAGCGTAAACCTATTTGCAAAGTGCATATGTACTCAGAACTGGAATTACGTTTATTTTTGGCAAAGGGAACTAGTTTCCAATCTATGAAGTGGCGATTTTTTTAGTTTGATCCTCAAACAAACAACACGAGATCTTTTTAACAGAACCAATCTAGGTTAATGATAAACTTTGTATAATGTATAAGAATACAAGCGACCAAAATGGTCAATGGAAGATATGACGAAATATTTGATGATATATATTTGATAATTATGATGAAATATTTGATATACAAAATATAGGAATCGTTTCTAAAAATCTACAATCTTCAAGGTTTACTTAAAAATACTCGTACCAACTAAGTTCACAATACTTGGCAAAACTGTACGTTTATTGAATCTCGGTTGAATCTCAGTTAAACCTTCGACGAAACGTGCTGAAGTTCTTATCTCCGTCGCCTACTTAGCCGTTAGTCTCAGTAGAAGCTGAAAGTAACGGTTAAGTCCACTTTGTTATTAAGTTATTTACAGTGAAATCGAATTTACTTGGATTCCAGAATTTAGCTATTCGTAATCTGTTGGACTACATTACAAAAATTACAGTACAATATACTGCAAAATTTACAAGAACGTAAATCACTAACAATTTAATTCGTCTGAATAATTTCGTAGGAAACTATACTGTACAGTTTCTAGTATTGAAGAAATCTTATCTTAAGGATAAAATGGGAAATTGATTCATTTCCCGAGTTAATAATACGCCTTGTAAGTTAACGGAAATTTATATTAATGAGCAATTCAAAACGGTTCGATAAAAAAAAATTACCTTCAAAAAACATATTTATTATTCTTATTACCACACGAAATGTTGGGTAATACTTTTCGGCGTTATAACTCACTCGCGGTATTAAATTATCTCCTTCTCTCATATTTCCTTTGTATTCCGTTTTTCCTTTATTATAATTATTCCTATAAGGTTATGGCAAAAAAACCCATAGCTTGTCGTCTAATGTATTTAAATGTTACTCTAAAAGTACTGGGTTCGATATCCTACTTTGTCTTTTCGGGTCGGGGAGATACATGGCAGTACGCTACTTTGAGGCAGGATTCTTGACTGAATAAGCTTACAGAAAAACGAATAGCAAATGCACCAGTAGGGCGAGAACTGACAGCTTGAACTAGATAAGACCTCAGTTCAATTTTTAATACTATAAGCTAAATGTCTTATAAAGTTTAAAAAAAAACACAAACAATTTAAACGTCTGACTCACCACCTTCACCAGTATAGAATACTCACTCGTATTCCCATTTAAATACATAACCTTAAAATAAGATTACTTCAGAGAACTGACTTTGCATGTAAACAGCACAAAGCCACCACTCACTTTAATTGCCAATAAATGCAAACGGCGTAATGGAGAAAGCAAAGCTTTCTGCTAGCGAAGTTTTACACTAATTTAAAAATACGTGGTATACGTGATTCAAAGACAACTGGTTGCAGTGTGATACAGCCACCACATCTTCCGTGGATTTTTTCGGTTAGTTAGAAATTTTTTCTTTAATTTTGTTATAAATTTTCGAGGTGAAGAGAATATTCTTATCAATTGCTGTTTTTGCATTAGAAATGTGAAGCAGCCCAGATCACCTTGAATTTTCTTATTTTTATATGTTACACGAGTATAATAAAATAAAAAGTGCAGAGACCACATTTCTTTAGCTTATTACAAGCGTGACAAGCGGTAAGCCTATCGCGTCTTGTTTCTTTGTCAACCTTATTCTATTAGGACGTCGAAGCTTTCGTAGCCGAATTAATGTTCTTAACTTATTGACCAAATTACGCAGCAACCGAACTTTATTTGGATCGACAGTTGATAAAATTGGAAAAGCTCAAATATAATGCTTTTACATTTGAGCTTTTCCAAGCTAACTCGACTGAATCAAGTCCATATCTACCAAATCATTTTTTTTTGTGTCTGAAGAAACGAAACGAACATCAATAATATGTTTTTATTCTTCTTACATGTAACCATCAATTTTCTTAACTTGTCAAACGCAGACAAAAATTACTAGGATGTATATCATTTTTTTAAATAAAAAGAACTAATAAAGATAAATACGTCACATTACAAAGTAATAAAAAACGATTTCTTCATCAGTTGATGGAGATAGTTTTTATTATACGAAATAGAGATGAAATGAATTTTTTCTATGTATTTAAAGTTCGCTGATTTATTTGCAAGTCATCATTTCACACATCACACCTACGTGAGGTCGGCTCACTGTGACCGTAGTCCATACTGTAGGCTGCCTGCCTGGCATTTATCCTCCTCAGGATAAGCTGATTTATTTGTAAATAGTTTAAGAAAATACTAAAGAAATCGATAACGTAAACTGTAAAGTACAATTGTGCCCAGTCGATTGTTACTACAATTTGCCAAGTTTAAGAAGCCCTAGTCAGATTAAAGCGCCGCCGGACGTTCGTAAAGACATATTAAGGTGAAAT
>DWTW01000845.1:0-14365 GCA_018246275.1 Papilio slateri | reverse complement strand
TCTTCCCTTACCTTTCGACTCTCCTAGCACACCTTTTGCTATTCCTCTAATGCACCCAGCCATTTTATTCCAACATTAATTTACTGTCATTCCAGTCAAATATTTCATTTCTATCATCCTATCCACCACCTACTTTCGAAATTCTTTTGCACATTCACCTTTATCGTATACCATTTAATCTTAGGAGGGATTTTATTTAATTTATTGATAGCACCTCTATGGATAGTACATGTAAAGAGTGCATCCAGAACACATTGGTGGTGGTGGTACTATTGGTGAAGTGTTATTTAGTTTAGGTACACGTATGATTAAATATGATTTTAGGAAAGATTCACTTGACACATGCAACGTGTTCTATATGTTAATTGAGTAAAATTAGCTGTTGCACGCTTTGTGAGATTGAAGAAGTCAGCATACTCTCAACATCTCAACAGGATACGAAGACATGGCCACTTTGTTACAGTGCCTGCCCCTGCCACGGTATACCAAGCACACGTTTGGCTAGTTTCCCGTAGATGAGTTATATAAAGAGTGGTGGTAGCTAAACGTATCGATGGCGCACAATGTAACGATTGTAAAAGTATCGTTCCGACAATGGCTGAGCGGCGCCGGAATGCTGAGCGCATATCAAGGGTCGTCGACCCGGCCAGGTGGGCGGCGAGTGTTGTTGATTTGATTGAGTGGCGAGCCTGCTATATGAAGTGATATCTAGAGGTATACATCCTACAGTATCCCTAACGGACCAGTTTCCAGGGCTATACAGTAACGCTTAACAAAAACCAGTAATCTCTGCCTACCATTCTTCAAAGGTTTGAGTTGTTTAACTTTATTAATATTCGAGCACAAATGGTACAGGCAAATGTACACAGCGGTACGAAATAAGTAAAACTCACAAGATGTAACCAATCGCTCCAAGGTTATATTCATAACACGGCAATGTTGACGTTTTACTCGGCGATTTTGTAGAAATAATTTTGCCTCGTTGATATAACGTAGCGTTGCCAGGCGAATCTCAATGCGAATACAAACATAATAATTTTAAAAATTCATTCATGTGAATGTTAGAAATGTCTTTATTTTCCGATGTCGCATCATTCTTCAGTCCCGACTGCCATTGTATATACAAGAATCTGTTTTACCAACGTCTGGGTGTCTCCGGTGCATTTTATTTTCAGTTACCTGGGTATAGGTATTATAAAGACGTATTCGTTGTAAGTGTAGCGTATCTCAAAATATTGACACTAGAGTTAAAATTATCTTTAACGATAGTGTCAATATAATTTCGAACTAGTTATACGAATAGACCGACAAACATTAAAAAATCCGGTATTCTATGGATTCTATGGATTCTATATTCTAGGATCTATAGGACAGAGCTTAACGCAATTGGCTTGAAGACGTGTATCCTTCATAATTTAACCACGTGAATAAAAGGAATTAATTTGCAGTGCGTATGACTTGATTTAATCTAGGCGGTGGCGAGCCGCGTATTGGAATTGTATGCTGCGACATTAACATAGTAATTCGAGATCGTCGTTACGAAATCACAATTATACTCCGCTCGCCGCAAACCGACCACAGGTCAACATTCTATGGGCCGACGAGCCGCCATTTGCATGCCTAGCTTTGTGCATCACTAATATTATGAATATTATGCTTACACGAGTAATTAAAAATACAGAGGTCGTATATTAAATCATTCGTTTTGTATAAACTACCTCCGAAACTAATTTTCTCTGCTTCCTAAACATACCACGACACATAGCCACCTAATTAACAGTAATTAGAAACCTATGTTAATTATTATTTATACTATCTCTAGAGCTCCTTGTTCTCTCTCTTCGAAATCCACAATTACGCCAGACTTCCTGTAATTCTGCCACATTTTTCTTTCTAATCTTCTTGCAGGTAACTTACTGCAAATGAGTAAAAGGCACCGCAGTGTTCTGTAAGCACAAATTACAGATAAGCGTTAGGCACAGCGTCGGCACGACTCCCCAGTTGTGTTACCCTTACGACCCCATCCTTAATGTCTATACGCACCACGTCGTACTACTACTAATGTATTGGGTCAAGACGTTTACAAACCTGCTTAATTTTGAACCTCGTTCGTCCAAATAATTATAAGATAGGAATAAAATACTGAAGAATTTACATTATGCATCTCATGAATGTTTTATTAAGAAATAACAAGTAATTAATGATAAAAACTGTAATCAGAAAATAACTCCACAAATATGGCTAACGTCGAACACAATGGGGGCACTATATATGTAAAATACATATTTCTTAATAGAAAAAGTTATAAAATGGGTAATCGACAAATATGTAATCGTTTTTAGGTGTGTTTCGAACAGGCGTGGGCCGCTACCACCCGCGCACGCTGAGGGAAATCACATTAGCGTCTTTAGCTCATAGGGGGGAATGAATGTAAACATCAAAAAACCTGAGTCCCACAGAAAATTTGTGTAAAAGAAGCATTAACAAAATAACAAACAAAAAATGTTTTCTATTTCCCTTACATGTTATTCAGATCCCTAGTCTTTTCATATTCCTATTTCAGACCTGTTATTGAGGTCTAGGACTGACAAATCATCGATTAGTGTGATAGAAATTCTCATAGAGTTTTGTTTAACTGAAAAAATCTGGCATAGTAATAATATATGATAGTTGCTATCTCTCTGTGTTCTATATGGTTAAGAGACGGTGTGATTTTTTATATATGTATATATTTTCCATCGGCGCACTTGCTCATACAGTTTTACATTCTCAAAGCACTAGCAAGTATGACGTCACGCGTTATTTCGCAATCCACGTATCAAGTTACCCGGACGACTGGCGCAGAGTGTAATAATACACAACTCATGAACTCACACTACCTCATCTGGCAATGCGTCAAACTAGGCTACACATTCTACGAAAACAAACTAATCTGAACAGGAAAATAAAATGTGGTCACGTCAAGTCTCTTTTTAACTTTTACCAGTCGGAGACAACTTTTTGCCACTTCACCTTAGCTAACTATGTTTGGTGAAAAAGGTTTAAAAGATGTTGTGACAAAAATTGTGAAAAATGTACATCTAATTTTATTCCAAACTGCTTGACCACAATCCCACAGATTTAAGTTCAGCATTAACTCTTCTCTTTAATGTACCCACGTCACAACTCCACAAAAAAGCTGTCCAGTTTATGTACTATAAAAAAAACAATTCACCATTCTATATGGAGTAGGTGTATGCAAGTATTTCCGATCCCCATAAATCAGGCCCGTGTCCTACGTATTTAAATATTCACGGATCAAAACTGCAATTACCGAAGCTTTTAAATCTGATTGTGTTTAGCGAGTTATTATAGAGCCGACAGCTGCCACGTGCGTAAGAAGTACAATTACATCAAAGACTGAACTTATGCATTGCTCATCGTTGAGCGCAGCCTACGGAAAACTCCCAGACAGTTGAGATTAATCTGTAAAACTGGTCAATTAAGTCGATAACGGAGCACATAAAATGTGATAAAAACAGTTGTTTGTAATATCAAAACTTACGTAGCTAATTGAATCTTGAACCGCCCCGCACGGAGCGGCCGCACCCCATCGCCAATTATTCAGTCCCACCCCCACTTTAAACACAGATGGCGTGTGTCACTCGATACGCCCGCAGTTGTGGGTAGGCCAACTAAAACATGCACCCGCTTCTCAAACCAGGCAAGTGCGGAAACGTCAAGTGCGGTGCAGTACTTCGTGCATTTTTTTTGTAGATTTACATAAAACGTTGTTTTTGTAAGAAATTTATTCTAAAGCGCAATTATAAATTATTTAGTTGAAATACTCTTATATCTGCATGCCATTGACGTATTTTATTGTCTTATTCGTTTATTTAATGTATCTTTATTTCTAGTACTATCTCATTTCTATTATCCACTAGCTGACCCGGCAATCCATGCACAATGCCGCCGTGATGAGACCGCGGTCTATCCATCACGTTAATGCGCCTGGGGAACTAAACCAATTTGGTGTAATGAAGCACCAATAACCTAATGCTATTTAATACTGACTACTTTTGGATACTGCCTGAGGTAGGTTTTTCTGGTTACTTACTACGATTTTAGTACTTGCTTAGACAGACCAGCCTATTTATACAACTCGGTTCTACCAACTGACTTATGCTAAAATGTTTCTAGCCAGTACTGTTTTAGATGGAAAGAAATATGTAAATACTCATTGTATTTCGTCAACGTGTCTATTACTGCTGTAATTTGCTGGCTGTAAATAACTGATGAAATAAATAAAACTTCAATGTTTCGCATTACGCAAAACAATAGTGGCGGTCACAATTGTGTGGCTATACATACAGACGGATAACACTGTATTGTGGATATTTCACAGTGACATTGAGTTAGTGGGTGCACTACGACCCCACCGCGAGCGAACCAGTCTGCTGTAAGCCGGTTAGCTTGCACAGTCTACGCCGAGCACGGATTAAGTTGTTTTTCAATTGCGCTAGATACTTTACTTACTTAACATAGCCTATAATGCATTTACGCGACTTTACTCGTTAATATTCTCGCCTTTATATCAGACACTAGAAACGATGGCGTAATGAACTATTGGTTCGGTAATTTTATTATTATTGGAATTATATATATACAAATTCAATTGTAATGCGATCGCTTCGCTTCGACGTCGCCAATAGTTATTTTAACTATTTAAAGGATCGAAGAAATAAGTACTCGGCTATTAAGTCAACATCTCAAGAAAATCTGCAAATTTTTCAATAATACAACCACAAGTGTACAGATAATTCTTAAAATCTTTGATTGATCTCAAGATAATTATATTTATTTCATTCTGTGGAGTGTGTCTTAAATAGAACTCTTGATGTTTTGACATAAGCAAAAGTCGATCTCATCATATAGCAACATAGTAAATGACATGATTCGAGTGTGCGACCTGCCACGGCCCGCGGCAGCCCGCGTCCACACAATGAACCAATCGCCGCCGGCCGGTAGGGAGGTAGTGCCGACGTGCCTTGGTTCCTAAAGCCGAGCCATGTTAACATGCCGCTAAGGTACGGCGAACTGACTGTTTCAATGACATTGTAAACATTTACAGTTTTTACAGATATTCTGGGTTACTGCAGTGGAGAATGTGTGTCCTGTCGTGTGGTCAGATAGGTAGGTTACGAATCCCACTTGGACACGGTCCTGAGGCGCCCTCCCCGCTATTTTACATCCATCTACGCATACCGTATTAGGATATAGATTAGATAAAATGTTTGTTACATAATGACAACAATGTTTCGATGGTGGCAAGGTACCGATCGTACGTTAGCAGTAGATTTTTGCCTGCTGATATTGACCTCATGAAAACAATAGGGACCCGTCGGATGTAGCGAGCACAGACTCTGAAGTGACGCCAATTAGAATAGGAAGCACGTCCATTGTCCTCTTTTAGTGTTCCTTATATGTACCTATGCGAGGAACCCATTCAGTAGATTCGTTCAGAAAGAGTGGGTATATTCATTTAAAATAAAAAATATTTATTTAAAAGAAAGAATTATAAAGCGTAGTGTTTCGACAAAATGTATGCATATTCCTGCATCCGAAATTAGACGATTATGATCTGAATTATACGATATGTATATAAATATTATATGAATTTAATAAACTGAACTTACAAAAGTTTTTATCAATGCTAAGCTTCAGAAATTAACAAATTTAAAACGTTATTACAGGATTCTAATTCTATTCAAGTTCATGTGAGCCGTTAAAATAATAAATCCCAGCAACAATAATACAGTACATAATAAATCAAATCGCACTGAGTCACCATTCCCAAACTTGCGACAGGCCCCGCCCCTGGGCCATTTTAATATCCCAAGCTATGCTAATTCGGCATTAGCTGTCACGTCATCCGTTCTCGGATCCTACCCCACCCCGGTCCGGACGGAAGACCGAGTCTAGGCCCGAAACCTTGCGGAATGCATAACTAACGATACATTGTCTTGCATATACTGAATTCGGACTGTGATTTGAATTGTAATGCGATTAGTTTGGAAGTATGACGAGATCTATGGAATCGTATTAGATAAAATTTGCACCCCATAAACATATAAATAATTGATTATAATAAGAGTATTTACTATAGAGCATTGTATTATGTTGTATTATGTTGAATCTCAGTTCACTCCGGTTTAAATAAAAAGACGTTAGTATCTTGTTAAGGTTTACTTAAGGTGAATAACCGATTGGTGAACATTTTGGATAAAAAAAATAGAACATGTTAGAATATTAATCAACTACGTAGTCTAAAAGTACAAATTTACAACACAAGATAAGGAAACATTTTTCACAAACGCTTCGTTGTACAGTTAGATATTTAGGCGAAAATCACGATAGCTTGACTATAGTTCTATCCAAGCTGTCCATTAGCTGGCTATTTCAATTCCACCACTATTGCTTTTTAAGATCTGAATTGGCCATAGTAGTAGGTTTTTACAATTTTAACATATGTAATTCTCGCGTTTTAATGAAGCGTTAGGATGATGAGATGAATAATGATAAACATACAGTCAGTTTGTTTTTTTTTTGTTATTAAATTGTTCTAGAGACTATCAGCACACTCTAAAGGTTGTGGTGGCCACTTTACACGGTTTGAACCGTTTGTATCACCATCCCACCTCTCAAAAACCACCACACATTAAAACAGTCACTAATAAATTGAGGACTCTATTCTTGGAAGGGCCGATCCGTTATTTTTAGGACCCGCCGCGCACAGGTGTAAAAAACAATCTATCGACAATTTAACTTTCATCTGAGTAATGGATGCAAACAACGCTAATGTATTCCTTCTGGTGCAATTTACACCTGCCCATGAACTTACGGGAATAATAGTTACTATTCACAAAATAATACGTATAATTTTAATGAGTGAATAGTTGTACTTAGTTGTAATATGAATGGTCAGATTCTTAAATTTTAGGGTTGAATAACATGTTGGTCATGTATCCTACTGTAAAAAGCATGATCTGTTTCCTTAAAACCCATTCTATTTTTGAAGTTATACTTCTTTTGGCGCCTTTGGAAAAAATTATGAGAGTAAAATTTTTACGATGCGCGAGCACACCGACAGTCAAAAAGCGACAAGATGAAGTTGATTGAAGCCGATAACTGTCTGTGAAGTTTCCGTGAAAACTTGTAACAACACATGTATCAGTGAAGATAAACAATAAAAGATTGATTCATAACTATACATGTGTGTTTGTGATTTTAAATTATATATGGTGGTAAATGACAGGCCATTGTAAAAATTCGTGATAAAAGTGATTTTTATCTTAAAAAACCTTTGTGGTTGATTGTCGGTAAGTATTCTTTTTCTTTGTTTACATTATAAATTATTATAATTGTATTCTTATTTGAAAATTATTTATTCTACTTTTACTAGGCATCACATATAATTTCAAATGAAAAAAAATATTTTGATGTTTTTACTAATCACTATATAAGTTTTCACGGTGGTAGAGCCCGCAACAACATCTTTTGCATGAATGGGCCCGCTCGACCGGTGAGATACCACGACCCCACGGAAGACAGGCGTAAAGTAGAAGTATTCTGCGTTTCGTCTCATGAGGGAGGTGCTGAAGGCCTAATTTTAATCCTCTTCCCCTTCCTATCCATTTCTACTAAGGAAAGGATGGGAAGGGGAAGAGGATTGGACCAGGAAGGGATGGATAGGAAAAGGAAATATCCTTTTTTCTGTCTATCCCCTCCTCTGTCCCTTAATTTAAGGTAGTCAACGCATCTGCAACTTATTTCCTTGTTGCAGATGTCTAGCGGTCGCTTAACATCAGATGAACACTTGCTCGTTTGCCACCTTTTCCCATAAAAAAACGGTTTTACGGCTTTTTTATGAAGTAAAACAAAAACTAATTGCAAAATCACTATATCGATAAAGCTCATATATATAACACTGTTTGCATTTTTTTACTACGTTAAAAAATGAAACGCGTTATTTTTATTATTACGAATGACGACATTTGGAGGGTGTTATTGCAATATGTCTCCATTTAAGTTAGAGACGCTAGTGTAATATTTTTCAAATGGTCATCTTTACTTACGGAATAATGAGGTATTATTTTATATACTTTACGAATACAATGTCAATGGCGGGAGTCATCTACCGGCCAGTAACTTATATGACGTCAGAGTGAAACTTTTTTCACACGAAACGAAATAAAAGTATTTCAATTAAAAAAAAATCGTTCGATATTCAATTGTTTTCACATTCGGTTATTAATGTTAAGATGTCGATCGATCGCTTATTGTCACAAAACATCTTTCTAACGAGTTTAGGTTTAAGTGTAATGGTTAAAAAGGATGTTAGTAAATTATATACATTCTTTGATGTAAAATTGACAAAATTGTTCCGGCGCGGGATTAACATAGTAGAAACTTCTCAATGAATAACGATGAATAGTGGATGAAAGCCGATTCGTATCAATCTTCTAAAGAATTTAACGAGCATAGCTAGAGGTAGGCTAGGTAGCGCGCCCTCAATATTGACCCATATGCTTGTTGCTTTCTAGGAAGTAATGAAAAATAAATCGTATCAAAATCGATCTTTATTTATTAAATCAACTCTATGAGATATAATAGTGCAAGTATGTGACTTATAAATAATCAATAAATATAATTTCAATAGTCGTCGTGCCACGGAACGGTGCAGTAGCTGTAGGAAGGATCTTTGCATAACTTAGTAGACATTCAGAAAGATAGCATTCACAATTCAGTTCTTTGATCGAAAGTTTGCAGCCAATTCTCTGCAAAACTGTGCACCTTTTCCGTTGGCTTCTTCGTAGTCTGGAGCCGTTTTCTTGATGAGCTCAAACCATCTGGATACAATAAGTACTACTATTAAACTTATCTATGTGCAGATTTAATGAAATTTAAACAAATAATTTATTTAACTCTGGTACGGAGCCCGCAGAAGAATCGGTTGCATGGTCTGTTCAATTCGAAAGTTTCACGATCTCATAGCATACTGGCGTCAAGTAAAGTTCTTCGTCCGATCATTCAGGTCCTATGCCTTTCACAAACTCTCCATATCGATTGCATCGATATTATATTTGCTTTATATTAAAGGATAATAATATGTCTTACCTGAAAATGTTGGGGAACTCCACAAGACTAATACCGGCGGCATCGATAGTGGACACCGTGGCCACCAGACTGAGGTCAGCGAGGGTCAGATTCTCTCCCGCCGCGTACCTGCTGCCCTCGAGGAACGTGTTCAGAAAGGCGAGGACTTCGTGGAGCTTCTTCAGTAGTTCTTCGTTAGGTGGCTGACCTCCGAAGATTTGCGGGTACTGATGAAATAAGATCGAAATTAAAATAACCTTCTTTTTGACAGGATGAATAGAAACGTCAGAAGGGAACACTAGCACAAGCTGTTACGAGACTTTCTTTTCTTAAAATACATGTACAAAAAATAATACATACAAAGTACTGAGCAAATCTGGGATATAGTGTCCCTAAATCGAAGTCAAGCCTCTGATCCACTATAGCTCTGGCTTTAGACTCCTTAGGATACAGCGAGCTCTCACCGCCATATTTGTTCACTAGGTACCGTCCGATGGCGCGGGATTCCCATAAAACAAAACCATCGTCTACGATTGTAGGCACGATGTGCTGAGGGTTGATCTAGAAAAATTACACATTTTAAAATTATGTTGTCAAGGTGTCACAAGCTAGATATATCAAACGTGGTAGTTTTTACTCGCAGTTATAAGAAATATATATTTAGGACGAAAATAGGAATCGATACAATACCTTGACGTATTCCGGACGCAAATGCTCGCCGGCATTGAGGTCAACGGGTTTTATGTTAACTGGGACCTTAAGTGCAGCCGCCACCAGAGCCACAGAGCGGGAAGGGGCCGACACTGGCGAGTAGTATAGGTCTATTGCCATTGTTCTCGATTGATCTAGAATAAGAAACCTAAATATAATGATTTGGTCGTATCGTGGTTCATTGAAAAGGTATTTTGTAATATCGAGCTTTTGTATGTATTCCCTATATATTTATTACTAACGAAATTACAACGAAGGTATAAAATAAACAATGTTATGTAATTATTTTAAACAAACCAAAAAACCTATTAGAAAAACAAAAAATATTATTTTTTCCAAAACAATAAATTAAAAATAACCCTAAGAGTTTAGTGGGTGTTAGTCCAATCTACATAAGATTAGAAACACAAGTGATGTTTATCGAGTGTAAAATTATTTTTTTTTTTCAAAACATACTCACGGATAAAGTTAAAACATAAGAATTATTTAAATAAACTACGAATGTAATCAAATCAAACCAACACTGATGCTGCTCTAAGCACAGACAGATCACCTACCGCGCCTCACGCAACCCGGTTTAATTTAACCTTGAATTTTTCTAAAATTTAACAGTATAGAATTTGTCGATGTGCATGATATACATGCAGTTTACAATGAAAAGGTATTTGTGATGTACATTCCTAGATTGAATATATTATCATTGGACGAATGCGGCAAAAGGGCAAACGGTTCACTAGATGTTAAGTGACCACCACTTATCCAATAAACATTTTACAAACAAGAGTTCCAAGTACATTACTAGCCGTGTTGTATGTTAAGGCTTTTCTTTAACATACAGAGGAAATGTAATGAGAAGGGAAAAGGGTGTCATGGCAACTCTAAGTAAATACATTTAAAAAGTATAGTTTATTTCGACTAGAATCTTATTTTTTTATTACAAAAAAATAAGACACTTTTACCCCATCCCTAGACGGTCAGTGATGAATAATATTTTAATCTTTCTATTTTATCTAACGCCTCAGTCGAATAAAACCGAGAGATGCTGACTGTTTTATTAAATAAATAAATTACGCAGCCTTCTTTAATGTTAGAGAACTTTCAAAGTATTTAAAACTATTTAATTTCAATAATTAGATGACGGCCATTAATGAAATTAATTCCAATAGAATCAGAGGGAACAACTTAACTTACCAGAGCTTAATTTCTTGGTTAAAGACTACTATGTGGTTGTCTTAAATATTTCCTACAAAAGAGTAATTTTACAGAAATTCCTTTAGCTATTTGTGTTAAAACGTGAACAGTTAACGACGAGTTGTTTACTGCTTCAAAACAATCTGTTATAATCTTTTTTGTCGCGGACTGCTATATATATAGGAACGGGCAATATCAGATATGTATGATAATAATAAATTGATTCGTCATATCGCACTATGATTCATTTCGATATCACAATATTAAAGCCCAAACAAACATTTGATAATTCTGGAACATTTAGAAGTAATTTTTTTTAGTGTTTCCGCGTTTTTGATACTAGGCAAAAAATAAAATGTCAGCAATTTGACTACTACTAGAAATAAAATGAAAAATTAATTCTTTAATGCTTTTTCCAATAATTTACAATAATCACTTTCAAATATCCTCTTTCTTATATCATTACATAATTTCAATGAGCAAGAAAAAATTGCACACATAGAATTTTATTTATTTTATATAGTATATGCAATTCTTTCTTGTTCAAAGCATTCACACCTGTAACCCAGAAAGGTAGTGCAAGACATTACAAATATGGGTAAATTTCAAGTGGAAGAAAAAAGAGAAAAAAGAAGATTAAGAATTAGAAAAAGAGGAGTGAAACAACAACTCTCCTTGTTATTCTAGGGAGCGACGGCTAAGAGATTTAACTAAGTTATTAATTAAGTTAATTGTAAACAATTCGGTAACATATACAAAGTAACAAAATAATTGTCTGAGCCGCCGTTCCCGAGGGAGCCCTCAAGTTTAGTTACTCTTTAAGAGGTTTAGTCTAAGCGCCTTCTGCCCTCTGCCACCTCGGGTCTAGCTGATGCCTCCTCAAGACTAACAGTTACATGTCAGTTACAAATAAAAACATCTCACCGGATGTTAAGCGACACGCTTGCCCAAACTCGCCAAAATCATCTAAACACAAATTTTGATGTTTCCTTTCGACAGCCCAATAGTTTCAAACACCGACCGACATCCTTCAAACCGAAACGTTATTTTGGTTTAAATCACTTCTGGCTGTCGAGATGAAAAAAAAAATATTGTTTTGGTACAAAATATATAGCGACGAATTATTTTCTGGAAATGTCCTTTTCCTTGCTGCTTTTTCGAATTGTAATCGTTGTGAACGCGACGACAGACGCATGACGTCAGCCCATAGATTGTTGACCCTCATGTTTATTTGACAAACTGACCTTGAACTGACCAGTACTTGAAGTATACGTGGCGAGAGTTTACCGGCTCTACGTTAGTCTACAGCAGGGATTCCCGTACTTTCTTTTTTAGTAGACCACTTTCACAATTTTACTGGTTTCGGTGAAAGTTTCTATCGTATTCCCGTACTGAATATCGAAAATGCATTTCTGTACAAGTGACATTCGTCGCAGACATTCTTGAAATGCTATATGCCGAAATTGATAGGTAAAGCCAAGTCAACATTTCTGCAGAAAGTAAAGAACTTTCGAAACCAGATAAACATTTTGTAGATCCCCACTTGCAAATTATGAAACAATCAATTTTTTCCACCCAACGTACATCGGGTCTCCCGGGGACCCCAGGGGGTTCATCTAGACCACTTTGAGAATCACTGGTCTACGGGATTATATAGTCATTTCAAGTGAAAATTAGATTAGAGCCCTTAAATTGTCTTAATCTCTGACTATCCATTAATGTTATACGGTCGTGCTTATTTTTTATGAATAAACGACTTAAAGCAATTATTATCGCGCATGTTTTTTGACGGTTTTCCATCAGTTGGGACGCGATCCGTTGGCGTCTTTAAGACGGATCCGAAACATAAAGAGTCTTACACACTTGTCCTTTGGGTGGTGCTTAACTAATTTAATAAAGCCCCATAGCGATTTCGCTGCCATACGATTGAATTGGTCTGACGAAGCAACCTCTTGAAAAGACAGACAGTTTCGTCTAAAAATTCAAGTGCCGGTGGGCCAATTTCAGTCCTCTTCCCTTCCCATCCTTTCCTAATAAGGATAAGATGAAAAAAAAATATCCTTTTTCCTTTTTATCCTCTCCTCTGTCCATTTAAGGAAGGCATTGCATATGCAACTATTTTGCTTATTGCGGATGCCTGTGGGTAGCGGTCACTTAACATCAGGTGAACCGCTTGCTCGTTTGCCACCTTCTAACATAAAAAAAATTATGTGACTGCAATTTGAAGCAATAAGTTTGCTCGACCATCACAAACACATCTTTATATCTGCAATGGTGTGGCAAATGATTCATACTCCTAAACTGACAGTAATGTCTGACGAAATAATACTAGTCGCAGCGCCACAACACAAGTAGGTAACAAAGCACTGAATATAGCAATTTACCACGGCGTCACTCAGAGAAAACTTCATGTCGCGTAACTACAAACACTATTCTATGAATATTGCATGAGTCAAAACGGAAATACACGTCACGATTCGTGTTTTAGTGATTGTGGAGCATTGAAATTTGAAACTCAATTGTATCGATTGTTATCTACATCATCGTCATTGCTATGGCAACCGTTGACGTTACCAAACGAAAATGTCACCGTATTTAATTTAATATTGAGTAATTTAACAGAATTAATTCCTTTGTGGTTTTACTGAGTCTTGGTGCACCTTTATAATTCAAATGTATAATTATGCGTGCCCTGTGATATATTGCTGCATATGCTCAAAGTGTTGATCAAGAAATATATCATCATTACATACATGTTGCCTTAAGGTCGCCTACTTTATAAACTCTTTTTGTATTTTTATTGTGTTTCGTAAGCGTGTTCTAAAATTGTAATTACCATATATTTCAAAAGTGAAATGATTTTTCTGTATAATGATCTCCGGGAGACAAGTCGGCGACGCGGCTCGTCACCCGTCACGTCCATCTCCCGGAGAGGCGAGAAGTGGATTGCGGAGGCCCGTTTGACCACCTTGAATGTTTGTGGAGGAATGAGTGTGAAAACCGATGAAGGGTATGAGCTGATGAATGCCAGAGGTATAGACGTGTTGTGTGTAAGTGAGACGAAAAGAAAGGGAAAGGATATTGCCACACATGGCACGCTTATCTCGTTCTAGTCAGGCGTTGACGAGTGCGAGAGAGCATGTCAAGGTGTAGAGATATTCTTTCTGAGAGGATGAGTAAGTGTGTGAAAGATTTTGAGTGTGTGAATCCAAGACTTCTCTGGCTAAGGTTAAAAGTGGGGTTACAAAGGCTGTTCGTCGTGGGAGCTTATGCACCAGACATGTCTAAATCCGGTAATATTCGAGAGGAGTTTGGTAGAATGTGAGAG
>DWTW01000844.1:0-14369 GCA_018246275.1 Papilio slateri | reverse complement strand
CACACACACACACACACACACACAGTACATTCATTTATATTCCTGAATTAAAATATTGATCGATGAAATTCTCTATCGTACATATCAAATGTCTTTGTAGAAGCTACGTTAAAATTCAAATGACCATAAATAATGAACCTTTCATACAATAACATCTTACTATAAAGTAAGATGTTATTGTATGAAAGGTTCACTTTAAGAACAAAGAACATACTGTTGTAGGTACCTCTTGAGTTTGGCCCAGTTTGTGGCTCATGCAAATTTGCATTGCTTACCAGTCGAATGCTATCCGAGACAATACTGTCGAGCCTACTACTTGGCTACAAGCAGTATAATGGACAACGGGCATTCACCGTTCAAACATAACTGGATTAAATTAGGGCTGTGTCCAAGGGCTACAACTGATAATACGGAGAGAATGATAATGTTGTTGTATTACTTGTTATCGGCTGCAATTCATACTTCGTCGAATTAAACAATATCATTTAGGTCTAATTGCAAAAGAATAGTTGCCTACCTTTAATAGACAGAGGGGATAGATAGAGGAAAAAAGATACTTCCTTCTCCTATTCATACCCTCCCCATCAATCCTCTTCCCCTTCCCATCCTATCCTTATTAGGAAAGAATGGGATAGGGAAGAGGACTGAAATTAGGCCTCCGGAATCTCACTCATCAGACGAAACGCAGAAGCATACTTCTACTTCACGCTCTTTTCTGTAAGGTCGTGGTATTTCACCGGTCGAGCCGGCACATTCGTGCATCAGATGTTGTTGTTGCGGGCTCTACCACTGTAAAATTAATTAAACCTTTTCACTGTTATTAAAAGATGCGATAAAATTATTTCAAGATCGAGTGAGAGTAATGGTAAAATATCCGAAATATTTATATACCTACATATTTGTACAACTATACTTTGTGTAATGTCTGGATTTTAATTTGTAAAATAGATTTCCATTCGCCGTTGGACTCGGTTAAGAGGAGACTAAAGTGAGTAGGGAGCAGCATATTTATATGTATTAAGATTTATTTGGTATTTAACACGTAATAGGGAAGCGCGGTCTCTATTGGCGGAACTTTTGGTGTTGAGAGGGGTATATTCGGCATTACTTTTGCAACAGTAAATATTCTTCTTATTTCTATAAAACATATTTTATCTTTATTTCCTTTTGTAACTAACCTGTGAAATGAACACAATTTTGTATAGAAGGCCCTTCGCATGTGTTTTAAATTAAGTTTAATTTGCATGGTAGTATTGATAAATATTCAACGGCCTCAAATGTATATGTTTAAATCAGCAATGCAGATTTTTAAGAATGAAGCTTTCGTGCATGCAATTTTGGACCTTGTTGATAAAAATCAGTCGTACTTAAATTAATATTTATATCATGCATTCTACAACGGTTTATTTCGCTTTCTTCGTTTTATTAGAGTTAATTAAGATTTATGGTATCTTCCAACCTTTCTGAGCGGTATTTTTTTCTTATAATGGTTTAATTTAGCACGGGTGAATAACCTGCCTTTAAAAAACTAAAGTGATGATTGTCAAGGAGTCGGAATAAATCGTCCGGCTTTGTAAAAGATTTCAACGCGCTCCACGGTTTTTGTGTTCGTTAACAAGATTTTATGACTTAGATCTTATGCCAATTCAAATTCGTCACAAAATTTCCATAAAAGTCAAGCCAAGCTCATCCAGAGTATTTTAAGTAAAATAATGTGAAACGCATAAAGTGCAATATTTATAAATCTTTGGTAATTGGTACTCGTCGTTTCCTGCCCTTTTTCCCACTTTATGTGGGGCTTAATAGGCTTGGGCTATAGTGTTTTTAAGGCCGGCCGCCTGCCCGACGCCAACCCTCCTCGGGCATATATATGAAATATTAGTAGATTATCGAAACAATTTACTAATATTTGTTTTAACCATGTTCAAACAAGTTTAAAACTTGGTTGGACATGGTTTACGACAATAGTCGAATGGCGGGATTCGAACCCACGACCATGTGATTCGAATTCGATTATTTTTAGTCAAATGTGACTAAAAATAAACGAATTCGATTTAGAATTATGTACACGTAATTTCAAATTACGATAAAACTCCCTAAATATTTTTTGTATCATTGAACCAATATCGATTTGTGTGTTATATTCCACATACGAGTACCACAATTTTATTATTGACAGCGCTGTCGAATTTGCCCACTAAACTACTAACGGACGCGTACTAAGTATGCCAATTACTACTTATTGTATAAAAGCACTTGAGAATATGAGACGATTGAGTGGAATGCTCAATAGTCTATTAATTCCATACTTGACGGACGAATATAAGTAACGCAATCGTACTGTGTATCTTAGTAATTATCTGAGTTCGTTTTTAATTTCATTTACCGTGATACTGCAAGTCATGTGGTCGAGCGTCGGAGACGGATTTCGCGGCAGTCCGCGATTATTCACGCCAACTTATGATCGAGCTCGTTGCGCGCGCCAATGAACACTGTAGAATGACATTTTATTGCTAATGGGTATAATGGAGATTATATTGAAACTGTAACTCCACTTGCCATAATGTTTTTTTTTTTTATAACTTGTTCAACACACACTACACATTAAGTTTGTAAGCCTTTGCTGAGCTGAGGCAAGCTTGTTTGAGAAAAGTAGTTATGATTTTTTTTTTATTGGAAAGGTGGTAAATAATTAAACTCTTCGTAAGAGGTTAATCAGATTGTTCTATAGCATCATATGCCGATTGTTCTATTGGTTTAATCTTATAATTTTTTTTGTGTTTAAATTTGAAATAATAAAGTCTTAAAATATTGATCACAAGATCTAAAAAAGTCTAGTACTGATAAATTATTTTTTACATTTCATTGCGTGAATAGAATTAATTAAAAACAGCAATACGATTTTCTTGTACCCGAATCGTAACAAAAAATCAATCCATACTTGTTGCTACAAATTTGTAGCTAGGATTCTTGTAACATTAAAAAAGCACATTCATAGAAATAAAGCAAGTTGGGCTTGAACCGACAACCGGTGGATCTCAGCTTGTACCGCACAGTACCGTTAGATTTCCAAGATTAAATGGTTTTGAATTAAAGTAAATTGTATGTTTACGTACGTGAATATTAAATTTTATATATTAAAACATTCTTACTATACAAATCTATTGTCTTAAACTAAATAGTTAGATAGATAGTATCTAATTTACCAATTCTAATATTTTATTATTTTCCAAGAATTATACTTCTGTACATGAAACAGAAATTCAGTTTTTCACTAAGCACAGTGTATAAGTAAAAAAAAGAGTGAGGAAGAAAGAAGCTTACTTTAAAGTTTTAATAAAAACACGCGATGCGGCTGCGAGTCGGCATTTTAAATGTTATACGTTTCATACCGCGTTTATTAATCCAATTCGGACCGTTATTTTGTTTGCGTCGTGCCTACGCCGGATGCATAAAAATTATAACAGCAATGCACATCGCCGCGACTGCTATCTTTGTCACTTGTGCTCTAATTTAATTTGCATTTATAATTTTATGTGTATATTACAGCGGATATAAGTTTTCAAATTACCATCGTTATATCATGACAAGATGTTTTGGTTAAAAAAGTCAGAAGTTCGTATTCCCTGTACTATTTAACGTAGGTGCTTGATAAAAAATTCCGCTTGTGTCGAGACTAACTAATCAAAAATGTTTAATTTGGGCGGTACACTAGTTACATCATCTGAAAAGAGATATAACACTGAGCAGGAACACATTATCGCAGTTTCGACTTGACAGATGTAAGTGGAGACTTCCTTAGTTTAATAAAGGCGTATTATAGTAACAGAGCCGGCCATTTTGACCGCGGGTGGGGTCAACTCGACCCCGCCTTGCGTTTCCGCCACAGGATAATTAATATAACCCCACCATATCTTCCCCTCTTCCTTCATTGTACGTTTTACATCTGTTTTCTTACACTTTTTTATTTTTAAAGAAAGTTCCAACCTATATTTTGTTCAGAATATGTAATTATCTTCATTACATCAGCCATTGTTGATATTTTTAACTTAGAATTTAGTACATTTGCTCTATTTGTATGGAAGTAAAATTATATATTTTTTATAATTAACCACATCGACTTTTGAAAGAAGAGCTTCGCCCAATAGTAGACCAAATATGCGCTGTATGCAAATAAATATGTCTACATATATTTGCGCCATGGTAAATTATAGAGCTTATTTCCAGTTCAGAATTTACATTTTATTTTCTTCGATGGAATTACTCGTTCATATGTATCACATGAGAAATGATTCTCTTTATAATTGACATGTCGTGTGGGCTGTGGTAAATTAGGACCTTTTCAACAATGTAGATGAAATACGCTAGGGCTTTAGTAATAAGCAAATGAGACGTTTCCATGTGAGGAAGACATTTATGTTTTTTTTTTTCAGCTTTGTCTTATTACTGAGGCAACTTAGGGCCTAATCGTCCCTCTGTAACCACAATTTCACAGTTGTGGAAAATATGTAGGCGATGGCACATCGCCTATATATAAAATATATAGGCGATGTGCCCAAATAAATTGGTGTTCTATTAAAAAGGATTTATTAAATCAAGAAGATATGACGGTTAAGTAGAAGAATGGATCTTGTTTTCATTGAAAATCGGTAACAGTATCTTTTTTCAATTAAAATGCATTTAGTAAGTGAATCTTAATCTTTACAAACACAGTTGGCTTTATACGTCTTTAAGATTTCCTCTCAGACGTTACAGAGTTTAGATGAAAAGGTTGAAACTTCTATAACGAACGCCATTCAATACCAGAGTTTCTCATTCACATGAAGCAAAGTCAAGTGAGTGCAGGAAACGGTTATGTAGAGAATCTTAATTCGTATTGAGGCATTATTCGCGGCAGTGCGCCTGACGGCATTGTACGTAGGAAGCATTACGTTTTATCGACGTGCTTTTCAATTGTTATTCCATGGTCTGAACGTTGGCCTCGTTAAAATGTCTTGAGTTTCTGTACTATTTTATTCTTAGTCAGTCATAACTGTTTCTCTCTCCTGTATTTAATACTTTCTCAAATAATTTCTGACTTAGTAAATACTTTTAATGATACATTTCTCTGCGTATGCTTTACTCAAAATTTTTAATTTGATTCAAATATGATTAAATCCAATTATGAATAGATTTTATTGTTCTAGTGATTTTAAGCAGCTTCATTGAATTGTTTTGATATGTTCCCTTTTACACACATACTAGCTGACCCGGCAAACTTAGTTCCATCTTAGAATTAATTTATGTTGTGTTACGCTAGTAGTGGATTCATTGGCGGATCCGTGGTAAAATTTAAAGTCGACTCGATACTTATTATTCTAATTAATTGGAAAGATCAAAAAAAAATCTGTTCTTGAGTTATAAATGGTGTAACTAACACGACTTTGTTTTTAGAAGATTTCTAATCTAGTATACATTATTTTTGTAAAATATATAAATATTTAATTAAATACGTGCATATTTAACCGACTAGAATCGATAAAGGTGCCGTTTTTAAAACTATAGTCACAAGTCTCAAATCTCAAGTCTCAACAACACAAACATTGAGAGTCGTTCACGTTCCATCAGATAGTTTATAATTACAAATAGAGTATCTGCAGTGCAGCCGGGAGATGCGCGCGTGCTCCTGATTTAAAGCAAATTGAACTGCGAGATTGGCTCCCGGGAACATCTCATTTGACGCCGCAACGCTTCCAATTGTCTCAGCCCCTCAGACTTCGAACTCCGTCTATTGTGGTTGGCGAGTTATCGTTGTTCTGTTATTAATACGAAACTAGTGATACCATTTTACGCGAAACATGGACAAGTTTCGTAAGATTGTATTGCCAGGTCCGCCTTTGTAGCCGGCCAGTAGTAGTATTGCGTTGTTATGTTTACGCTGATCTGTACACCGGATTGTAAAACAAGAACAAATTCAACGATAATATCTAAGATTTAATTATTTTGGTTTAAACATTATAATTTGAGTTCTCGGAATAAAATTGTAACAGTGGTAGCGCATAAAATTGTAACAGTGGTAGCGTAGCACGAATGGGCCGGCTCGACTGGTGAAATACCACGACCTCACAAAAGACAGGCTTGAAGTTGAAGTACGCTTCTGCGTTTCGTCTGATGAGTGAGTTCAATCGATTTCAGTCCTCTTCCCTTTTCCACTCTTTCCTAATAAGGATAAGATGGGAAGGAGAAGAAGATTGGACGGGGAGGGTACGAGTAGGAGTAGGAAATATCCTTTTTCCTCTATCTATCTTCTCTGTCCATTAAAGGTAGGCAACGCTGCAACGTCTGCAACTCGTTTGTTGCGGATGTCTATGGTCTATGTCTATTTTAAGTCTTCGATATATACGTCATTTAATATTCGACGAAAAATAAATATCACATCTATGTCGGTATCAACTATAAAACGGCAGTTTTGAATCGGATGCTTATTGACTCTGTTGATGCAGATTATATCCTGCAGCGGCGTTCTCAATCCGTTTTAATTGTGGCTCCGTCGCGCGCTCCCACGTTGATTTAAAGCAAATTGAATGCTCCGAGCCGCCCGCGTCTCAACATCTAGTTGTACGTTGCCACCTATCAATTAACTAGTATTCGGATAGAGTATCTCACAGCTTTCGATACACGTGCAGCGTTGATAAGCGACTGGTTATGTAGCCGGCTAACCAAAGCACTAAATTACCGTTATAATATTGGTCGCGTGCTCATAACCCATTTCATATTAACGAACTGTTTTTTTGCATTTGTATACGCAATGTATTGCATATTGAAATGATATTTGCGTATATTTTTTTATAAAGATAAAAGCAACATATGTTAACAAAAAAGGAAAAATGTTATTACTTCTTTTTCATAAACTTTGCTGAAAGGCGAGACTTGTGGGAAGTTCACTTGACGCAACTCAGGAGTGTGGACTATAAATCTTGGACAGGTATCGGCCTTCTCTCTTCGAGTCACAATTCTCGTCAGTTTGAATAAAATAAAATAGTTCCTTGTTAATAGAAATGTTTTGGTATGTACTTGATCTATCGTGACATTTGTTTTTTCATTTACTCAACACGAACACAATTTTTTGTGGTTTTGTTTACGAAATCGTGACTAGAGAAATAAAAAAGATTTCCTTTAATTAATGTACACCTCAAACTTTTGTACGAAGTTTCTTGTTGATGTAATTTTAACAAAGATCTAGCTAGCAATTCTGAAAACTACTTTTGTGTCGTTCACTTTTGTCGTAATTTAATATTTTTTGCTATCGTCAGTGACGAAGCCTTTTGACGATTAAGAAGCTCATTTTAAAGTTAAACACGAAGCGTGGCGGGGATTAGCTGTTTTTATTAACACATTTGATAAATTTTATAGAAGTATCTACGTAAACATTTTTTGAGTTTCTATAGAAATTTTATAGAAACAGTATTACTAATAAATGTATAATTATTGCACTAAGTGCATTAAAAAAAACATAATTATTTATCCATATTGTATAAATATTATCCTTCGTAAAAACGTATTTATGCTTTAGTTCCAAGTTAATGCTACGCACCTAGCCTACAGCCATTCGTATTCTCTTTACAAATTTTACCCGGAACGTTTAGAAAAAGGTACAAAGAAAACTTACGAAATATCTTGCGTACATACTTAAAGTAAAGTATAGAGCAAGAGTACTGAACGTATGAAAAAGATGAACGCATTTTCAAATGTACAACCTTAAAATATGGATAGAACATTTTTCTTTAATGCTGTATTTAATTATACTACTGTATCAATCAGATAGACATGCCATCCAGACACGTTTATCTATATGTATATATAATATATATATTTTAATCTCTACATGACCTAAATTACTTAGAATTTTTTGTGACTGGGATAATTGTCATCCTTATCGCTTCCTTTAGCTTTAATGTAAAAAAAATTCTTCCTTTAATGTAAAAAAAAATAAGCAACTTACATAACGAATTTAGACCGAGTTACACTAAATTCAGCAAAAGGTAATTGATTTTAAAACTCCGGAACGGCTGGACCGAGTTTGATTAATTATTTTGGTGTGTATTTAAGTGGGTTCCGGGAACTATCCCGAACCCACTTAAATACACAACACACAACTGTGAATCTAAAATATTAGATTCACAGTTGGCCTCGCTAGGTGTCGCTACTATCGGATGTCAGGAGAAATTTCTTTGACGACTAACAAAATATGTTATCTAAACCCCGTTAATAAAGCCTGTAAGCTAACTTTCCATCGTATCTATTAAGTTTATGATCTAATTAAAATATATTTTCAACAGGTACCCTGTTTTTGTGTTTGCCTTTCTATCGTTAAGCATACAATTTACTTAAGAGTTTAATTGTGTTTATTACAATATTATGCTTAATCAATTAATAAACAATTATTAAGTAATACCTAAGATATAATGTATAAAATATCTCCACCTTTGTATTACTTAAAACTTTAGATATAAAACGATAAGATAAGAGGCACAGCCAGTAGCTATCAAGGACACAGCGCTGACCATGAGTCGTCACGGTGGCGTTTTTTGTGTTGCCACAAATTGCAGTTGGCTCGTTAATTGGTCGGAATTGGAGGATGACTGGCCAGTTCGAGCAGTGCGAAGTGCGCGCCACCTAATGACAAGGCGCGGCCCTCGGTACTGATGGTGTCGGTGCTGAGTCAGCCCAGTTGAATGCTGTTGGCGCCTGATGAACCATGTTTCCTCACACTTGCGACCTGTCAAGTGCGTTTCTAAATAAAAATATATAACGGCTTGTCCATGATAAGTATTAGAGTATGACGCACAATAAATCTGATTCTGTTTTTTTGTTATAGTTTTTATGTAAAGTAGAAATTTTTTTGTTGTAATTATGATGTTCATTACTCTACTCGAATTTCTCGCCAATTTGCATACGTCGACGCTCCACGTAGTAAAGCTGTTTTCCAGTATCAGGTTGGCACACAAAAACCTTTATTGCTCTTCGGCTTACAGATTTTACGAGCTACGTGTTAGTTTACACAACCCAAATTAAAACGCTGTGGGATTTTAATATTAATGAATGGGAAATGGTAATAGGAATTCATTGTTACTTTTCTGTGTAACTAAAATCACCAAATAATTTACATTGTTAAATGCTTGTACAGTTAAAGTATACTCTCACCTCCTCGTTCGATTAAATATCACTCAATCCCATCGTTCCGCTCATTTTCTATGGTAATTCAATGTGGGCATTGTTTTATTTTCGTTACAACGCATCCGGCGCGTATTTCTCGTTTGCACCTTGTCAGCGCCACTGATTCTATCACTGGCTCTAATTGCTCATATTTTGTTAAAAGTCGTTATTTATGTACAAAAGAAAGATGCATTTAATGGTTTCGAGTTGTTACTTTTGTCGGATACAGAAATATTGATTGAAAAAATATCTTTGACGACAGTGTCTTGTAATGTAAAAAAAAGCCTAACATCTTGTTTTTATTGTCTTCTTTACTTAATCTTAAGTATTTACAAGTATTGGTGGTTATAAAAAAAATTAATCCTACATGAAAATATAGATTTTATTTTCAAGTTTTTTGCAGTTCTATGCTTCACTGTATGTTTTCATTGTTTAAACCAAATATACCGATACTAAATTTCAGTATCAATAAATTTATTTTTTTATTATTTTGTTGTATTTCTTAAGACGCTTGTGTTATTCAAATTTAAGTGTCTTAGGCCTATTTCTTGAGTTTTTAACTGAGTTCACACCAGATTGAGTCATGCCCATTTTACTGTGGCACATCGCGTAAGTTCTCACGCGCTCATCAGATTGTCGCGAGAGTGGGCCGAAACAAGCTAGATTTAGCAGTGGTACAAGTTATAAACGCATCGACATTTACTACTTACTTGTAATAAATTCGATTCGCAGGTATTGATAGTAACAATTTTGTCTTTCAAGCCTTTGATTTTATAGAGATTTTATGGACGATATTTCGACATAAGATTAAATTTAATTATGATCGTTCATAACTCTGCCATTGTTAAATAAATGTTTAAACGCCTATGTTTTATATACTTTATCGATTATTGATTATATATTTGATCCTTGATAGATGTGAACACAATTATTAAGATCAAATTTATAGACATGAAAAATGTAATGATTGCCTGAATAATCAATGAAATATTTACAACATAACGGGAACTTTTAACTACACGAATAATGTATCAGAAAGTTTATTCTTTATAGTTTTTCAGTTTACTTAAAATACCTCATATAATAAAAAAAAGTTACAACTTACGATTACCAATCAAAGAAATAATTAAGCTTTTAAATATTTAATAAAAAGAATACATGTGCATCTACACACGATGTGGTTTAAAAAATAAAGGTATAATAGTTTATATCAAGTTAAAACTTTAAAGCGACTACAAAGCTAATAAATCTTCGATCTTGACACTTAAACCCCTATTTTGTGGAGGTTAGGTATTTGACGGCGATCTCGGCATCAAACACGCGGCCGTGGGCAGGCAACGTGTGTAATGACACGATCGCTTGTTAGTGATAACAATAGATAAACATTTGAGGCCTGTTTTGAATAAGTGATTTGTAGCCAAGGCGTGAACTAACTCGTCGTTGTTCTTACATGTTCTTCTTACCTCAAAATAGTGTTACTCCATATTTTTTCTCATACATAACTTACTATGTATAGATTTTATTAGATTAATGGTACCCAATGTTGTAATACTATATTGATTAAAACGTCTTTGTGCTTTTATTTGTGTTAGTTTTATGGTCTTATTATGTTTGCACATTTCTTGCTACTTATTTATATATATCTTTATTATATTTACCTACTCTGTTACATAAATTGCATGGGCATGTGCAAACACTTTTTGAAAACAAATGAAAATATTTCTTGACGAATGTCATTCTAAAACCATCGTTCTACAAAAGCTCTGAAAGTTCATCGGCTTCGCAATGTATGCGCATGATTTAAAGGCATCGCATTGCACCCGAGTGAACCGGTGATGTCCGCAGCCGACTCCGGAGGCACTTAATGTGGGCCTCGTTTAAGTAAACAAGGCCCGCGTCTGCGCGTAGGCTCCATGTCTTGTTTTTATCCGTCTTAGTCTGCCGCTGCATGCTTGTTATCTTGTTATCCTATCTCGGTGAGATTGTGCCTTTTTGTGCAGATTTGCCTGATATACGCACAACTGTCTCCCTGTGCGACCGCTATCTATTTATACTTAGTCTTTGAAGCAATTAAACTATTCTTACCAAATACCTAGGACCTTTTGTGGCGTAAATTGGGATTTCTTTCTTAAAATGTAACATTTCTTTTGGTACATTTTTATCTAGTATTTCGATTTCATTTTTTATAGCAAACTAGCTGACTCGGCAAATGTAACGCCTTAGAATTAATTTTGTATGAATTAAAGTATTATTAATTGCTGAATGGGTTGCACTCGGGTCCATTCCCTTTATTGAAGCACCATGAGCTGTACGACATCAAGCTTCTTAGAGATTCAGTTAATATTTTACAGTATATTACATTATTCCAAGATTTAGAAGATTTAGATTTAGAATAAAATAAGAAAATTTATGAACGAAATAAATACCAGACATGTCGTCATTCAGATGATTTTTAAAAGTTTGTATATATTGATAATTCATCGTGCACTAAGATCTATCGGAACGTCGGCGCAGAACACTTTGATTCATCTTAGTACGATAGTGAGGTTTGAAGAAGAGACAAAATGAGTTATTTTGTTGTTACTTTAAAAATTTAGCACATTGCAACAAAACATTGGTACGTCTGAATAAACAGTTCTCGCTAAAAACATACGCTCTGAAACGATACTTGCCTATTGATTGCTCTATTTCATTCGAAATAGTCATCATACTTATTTATATGCAGAGCTCGTTCTGTTTTGGCAACTTGTCGATAAAACGTTTTTGCAAAAACTAAAACCGTGAGTATTAGGTTTCGCAAAACATTTAAATTCTGGTATTTTTTTGTTTTTGTTCTTGTAATAGCCAAAAAACTAAATGAAAAACACAAAAATAGCATAGTATTTGTTTAAAATAAGTTTCAAACAAATACTATGCTATGCTAAATGCTAAATTTATAAACACCTTCTTTTGCGTTTTCATTTTTTACATGATTTAAACTTGTAACTTTAACTTAACTAATGCTGTAAACTATAATTTTCTTGAAGCTTTTTACTGCGTTGTTATAAAACTGTAGTAAAGTCAACGAAATATCGCATTACGCTCACGACAAGGGAAGCCGCGCTAAAGCCGAGAGCCTGGCCTTTGTAAGAGTACTTGAAGCGGTAACTGTCGCGGCGCTAAGCATGGTAAATAATGTAAAAAATATTTTTCCTTACATCGCTTCTTTTAGACCCGCCCAGGGCCTCAGCGAACGTTTTCCGCTAAGATTCTCTTCTCATTACTTTTCGTTGAAAATAAGTTAGCCTTTATTACCGACCGGAGACCGAGGGAGAAACTTTGTTACAATGATGACTTTTGGATTTTAACTGGGGTGCCCGGCGTACTGCATCCTTTCAGTAGGTTTTCTTTTATTCGTAAACAATTATATCGCATTAAGGTTATTTTAAAAACGGGTTGCGTTAAAGGATCGTGAACGTTTGATGATAAGGCAGATGGCGACGTCTGTTGCCTTTGCAATAGGGCAACGGCTTCGATTGTTATTTTCAACTTTATAATTTGGTAGAGTGGACCACAATTTTGCTATAGATGTACTTATTGTTATTCATACGATTCGGACTAAGACGTAAGACATAAATCGTGTCAAGTTCGATTACCTACATAAAAATATTTTTTTTACAAGTTTACATATAGCATATCGCTGGTGATCTCTGTATTTTATCAGAATAATGAAATCACGGAGTACCTCATGTTACAGATCCAATCTTACTGAATGATTCTGTCATCGAAAGGAGTTTATATTTTGTTATAGGAAATTTTTAGGAGATTAAATTTGAGTTTATTTACAAAAGTGCAAATTATGAGACAGGAAAAAATCTTTCTCATTATGTATTTCCGTTTTATGACGTCAGATAAAAAAACCCACGAAGAATCCACCGCTTTGATCCAGGGGTAGATAAAAAATACAGATTCTATGCAACTATACTTCATATTATAACTTATTACAAGGCAGCGATAGAATAGTTGTGACTATGACTAACCTAGCATAAAACTCTTTACAATTTTAATTTTCAAATCTACTTATATTCTTATATAAAAACTGTCATAAATGCACAAATAGATGGTAAATCTATAATAATAGTGTTAAACATTTGCGCGTGATGTTTCACATCTCATTAGGTTTAAATGCTCAAAAGCTCTGTTTTGAATAATATTATCATTGAGGTATGTTTGACAAGTGGGCGGTATAGTATACTCCTTGCAGTGGGATTCTTAAGGGACCGCCGTTCATACGTCGGTCGCATAATGAGCGCATGTTTGTATTGACCCATGACCGCTTTGCTACGAACGACAACAGTTACGATTTCTCTATTTGAAAGCAAAAATAGACTTACTTCGACATCATCGTTTTACGGTGAAGTCAAAAATACTATGAATATCCTAGGTGCATAATGTTTTTCACAATATCCGAATGTTAAAACTTAATATTAACCACTCATCTGTAAAGATTTTTATCTGTAAAGATGATCATTTTAGAGATGAATGGATATTCATCTCTAAAATGTCCATTAAGTTTGTCCATCGTAAAAAAGCGGAAAGTTTAGAAGTTTAAAATCACCATCAAGCTGTCACTAACGACAACGATTCCGCACTGAAATTGCCCTACGGCATTTGCATAACGCATTCACTAACAAGACACGTTCGGCTACAATTGCGTTCGCGAAAGAACCCTACTCAAACAACCCATTTCTATTTCAGCTCGCAAGCTCTTGTTTAATGTTCGGCCCGTACAACCGCGTCGACTAACACTTAACGCTTTTTGCATACGAAAACCGTCCAACGTTTACCTTCCACTGTCTCTTATTATTGTGCTGCTCTATATTCAGTTCGCGTTCGCTTGAAGGTCGCCCTTCTGGTCGAGATAACGGGCCCATAGTTCCATTTATTTCTTATAACTGTATTTAGCGAGTTCTAAATCTAGTGTTCAAACATCGAATATTAATGATTAGTAAATTAAATTTCTTGTCGCTTAAAGCTATTAAAGACCATTAATCGAATTAATCGAAAAAGCTCGGAATTCTTATCTTCGAAATACTATGGTATGTCTTTTTCACAACACCAAGAAGCTTAAACAAAATCCAACACGGCCACAAAACAGCTCATAAAAGAACAACTCAGTTGGTCGTAAATGGTTA
>DWTW01000843.1:0-14383 GCA_018246275.1 Papilio slateri | reverse complement strand
CGGTAAAGCACGCTGGCAACACGAACCTTTTGAAAACGTTGACCTATGAATTCGAAATTATTTAGATGTAAATTGTACGTCTATACTAACTTAAATAGAACAATTTCGCTTGTAATACAGACACTAAAGGATTGCAATAAGATGATCGCGTCAAAACCCCCGTCCGGTATGACACGTACGTTTTCAAGTTCAGAGCAATAAGTAAAACTATTTTCGCAGTGGCTTGTTGCCTCTGTGTGTCTGTAGTGTGTATTGCCTAACATCGTAACATCAGAAAGGGCTGTGGTCTGCTTAGATCACATGACTAATTCACCTCAAGTGGGACTACTTTATGAAGTTTTTCGATTTCATTTCATGAATAGAAAAGTTTACACCAATTGAATTTTTTATTCTTTTGACAATACATTAGAACATTTTACAGCCAAAAAAAATGCGGTCCTAAATTTTAATGGACAATCTTATATCAAGAAAAAGAAGTAAAATAAACATACCCGCAAGTCGGAACCGCCTGATGATGTGGAGGTACTGCTAGAGCTACCGAGACGACCGCTGTGATACATATTTCAAAATATGTTTTAAGACTAACCCGAAAATGCACTAGTACATCTAAACGTCCCAATTGATCTTCACTTCACGCACCATATGTTGTCGTCACTAATTACATTTAAAAACATACATTTCACAAATATATAATACAATAACTTTTTGTCACTTTATTCTTCTTTCATCATCAACCGTAATAACAATGAAATAACAATTAAATTTACTTGTTAAGATTACATCGATATGTTTTTAAAAGATGTTTATAAATTTATTTAACAAAAACCACACTCGAAATCGTTAAAACGGAGTACGTGACTAAGAACACCTAGTTATCAATAAAAGCCAGAAACATAGAGTTATCGCATTACATCGCCGTTGGCAGTTACACTTCGCGGCGTGTTTGTAATATAATTTGATAAAACATCGCTATCACCTTGAATTTTGTGTTTTGGTGATTTGCATTACAAATGTTAGCGTTTCTGCCGTCACGAAGAGTTCGTACACCTTGCCCGTTGGCGAGCGGTGTAACTGCTATTCGAATCGTTTAATTCTTAAAAGTAACAAACATTCTTTAAAGTTATACACCTATTTAAGAATCACATCAAGTGTAGTGAATTTATATCGATTAGGGTGTGTTATTTATTATTTTTAATTTATAAAGGCATTTAAACTAATTATATTTAATAAAAAAAATTACAAATGTCTACTTTAATATATATTGATAAAATGGTATCACTCATTCTGATAAGGAGGTGATAACATTTTCTTAGCCCCCAAGTGTAAGAACGACGATTTGTGTGTGATTTATTAACGAAATGGAATTTAAATGACACGTAATATAATACCTTATATATTGAAATTGAAATCAGCAAAAACAATGTACTGCTAAAATAATAAAAACAAAACAGACACCATCTGTAAAAACAAGTTTAATGTTTCATTCCGGACATCGTGTAAGCTGTCGTACAAACTCTACATATTTAATGTTTAATAGTCCATTTCACGAATATATAATATTTGAGACAGAGGCCATATTTAACGACGTCTTCTGTTGAAACGTTGAAACAACCATACGAATAAATCACTGTTATCTTAGTTATTCCGTATAAAAGAGCTTTTGTAATAAAAATATTTTGAATTTCAAGAGGATGTTTTGTAGGGTGTCGCGAATGCGGAGATTTCGCGTGCGCGTGGGCCAGTCGGCGCGCGCGTCGACACTGCGCGTGCGCGGCCGGTTCGCACCGTGCCCGCCACTCAGTCCGTCCGTTGCACCTGACTCCACTCCACCAACATCCTACCATTCGCCTAACATATAGCCTAGCGCAAGAACTGACAAAGCTTTCAGGACGCAGCAACTTTCAAACACGGTACACAAAAATATTTTCACTTATTTTGTGCAAGGACGGACTCAGTACTTGATTAATATACGAGTAATCGGAAGAGTCTGAAATTTTTCCAATTAATGTGATATGAAGATGCACTAATTCAAATTTCCTAAATTCCGTTTTATTCCCGTTTTATTATTAATGTTTTATTTCCGTTAACATAGAAATAATGAGAGAAAGAGAAATTTTAAGTGAGCCTCGCGCCCGTTACTCAGAGGTGTAGGTACAGAGGGAAATTATATAATAGTAACAAAATTAGATTTAGTCCAATTTTGTTCATGATCAAAAATATGTATTCGTAGCATCCGTAGGCAGCGTGGAACTCTTTAACACAAAACTCAAACAATGTTAATATTAAGTGAACAATATCTTATTTCTCCACAAATTTCGAGTTGAGTTACAGTTACCTCGTCCACTACACGTTCGGATATTACATACCTGTACAAATATATAAATACCGATTTTAGATTACATAAATAATTAATAGTTTATGTCATCACTACCATAATTAGTTTATATTTATTTATATTAATGGACGACCAAACAAATCAAAACACAAATATCAGTGAACGTATATTTGTACTATTTAGTTTTAAATCGATACGGACATGTACTTTAAGAGATGGCGTCACCGCGCCAATCTGACCATTGACTATGAAATAACGGCGCCAAGACTTCCTTATTCCCATTCATATAGTTTACATCCATACGCACGCGCGAGTATTAACTGAAAGCTTACTTTGTAATGCGGATAACAATACGCTTATTATTTATTGCCAATGACCTCCTAACAATATAAATCTCAATGGCTAGTTCATTTTGAAAAAAAATTTCCATTTGATTTTAGCAAGGATTTTTAAGAGGCAGAGTTGTTTGTGTCCGGAGGATTTGACCTGAAACTTGACTAGTCTTTACGTGTCGATTTACAAATAAATATACTATTAAATTAGTGTGATATTATCGTTTTATTTCAACTACACGAAATATGAACATAGTGATGTAAAGATTCATTTTATTACGAACGCAATTGCTCATCTTTTTCTACCTTAACCAATACGGAACATCAAAGGAAGGTTATCGTCATGAAGAACATTTTAACAGTGGTACTCGTATAGTCCGCAACACTAACATCTGTTACACGAATGGGCCGGCTCGACCGGTGAAGTACCACGACCTCACAGAAGACAGGCGTGAATTAGAATTCATCCTGCGTTTCGTCTCATGAGTGAGGCGCCGGAAGCCTTAATGCTAGTCCTTTTTCCCTTCCTATTATTTTCTAATAAGGAAAGGGTGGGAAGGGGAAGAGAATTTGTCGAGGGAGGGTATAGATAGAAAGAGGAAATATACTTTTTTCTATTTAAGCCCTCCTCTGTCCATGAAAGGTAGACGGCGCATCTGCAACTCATTAGTTTGTTGCAGATGCCTATGGGTAGCGGTCACTTAATATCGGGAGTACCGCTAGCTCGTTTGCCACCTTCTTCTATAAAAAAGAACACGAAAAACAGATTTTGGTTTAATAATTACAATGCACGCCTCAGCTCCACACTGCACACTATAATCACTAAACCAGAATACCGTAAATTTAGTGTTCAAATATAAATGCTATAAACATTTACCCCGCCTGCAGTAACCGCATTAAAGCATCTTATGGCATCGTCTGTAATATTCCGTACACCTACACTTTGGGCAGTAGTAAATTTTACGAGGATTTTACGAGACAATTTACATTTAAAGGCGGATAACGTTATAACGGTCTTTTAAAGTGATCTTCTTTCGGAAATCGCCACAATCAAAACATTTTACGTAATGTCGACGGCGACGATACATTACTTCGGACTGCTCTGTTGCGTTACACAGATAAGTGCGTTGATAAAAAAAAATAGTACTGGGGCGCGACATATAGCATTGCCATATCACGAACGCAGGCAAGAGGCTCATGTATATGATATAATTGATTGAAATTACATTGCATTAGACCATTGTATCTGGGTTAATATATATATAAATTAACACCTAGCTCTTTATTCCATGAATGCTGTTAAAGGTGAATAAAAATATTAGGATCATCTTCAGGTCACAGGCACTTTGCGTGAATATTTACTGCAACGCACTAAGCACATGTTGACTTTCAACTAAACCACTCCCTGCAAGTGCCTGTCAGGATTGGTTATAAATATATGAAAAACTTACGTCTTTCATAAGTGTTAATTGGGTTACCGAAAAATATCGGAAATAAATCACCGTCACACGCCTGTTATAGAATTTTATTACAATTAAATTATTACAACAATTACAAATCAGATAAGCAAATCAAATATATAAGTATATAAGAAAAAAACATTATATAAGTATATCTTATCTATGGTGTATATTGTTATTATCGAAAAGAGTTCTTGTTTATTATGTAATTTGTGGAAACCAATGCTTATATGCCAATGTATAAACTTTTACAAAAGGCTCAAGTTTTGACGTTAGAGACATAGGAGTTACCACTATCATTAGGATCGTACGTCGTTGAAAGCTTAATTTCATTATTATGAAAAAAAAAATAACAAAATCCATTGAGTTCTCCAAAGCCAAGCTTTTAGTCACTTCAAGAGTATCGTTGTTTGTAGGTAAGTCACTAATCGCATAAATAAACCTGTCAAATAAAGGTATACAGCATTGGTTCTGTATAATTAAAATATATATTTAAGTAACTTTTATTACTAATTATCAAAACACTTTATATTCTAGCAGCAATATTACTTTTTCGAAGTTAGAAATATTATTATCGAACTAACTCGTGATGCTGTTAACTTGCTACGAGTATGGAATACTTTAGAAATGTATCCAACCACCAGGTGGCGTTCCAAATTCAAAAAAAAAATACATTGATAGCGACATATTCAGTTAATTATCTCTTACCTTTTAGTTACGTTCGTAAAAGTTTAGCTAAATTACGTTGATTTATATATTAATTTAAATAAATTTAGTGATGTTGATTTCTACGTTTACCTATAAATGATATTTATTTCCGAATATTTATTCCATTTATAGGTATATTGTCTATTCTATAATTCATAAAACACAAAGAGAAAATAAACTTTTGAGAATTAAATATATAACGTACTCATAAAGAAATTTTGCATCATTTTATAGCTTTATGATGTTTAAGAAATAATGATTTAAGATCAAAGGAATTTGATTACCGAAATGACTAACATACACTTTAACGCCATCTAGTTGTGCTTATGTTTACTTCTATACGGGTCATATTCCAGTTGCGCAAGCGATTCATGTCCATAAGTACGTTCGGGATTGGTAATTAATTAATAGATGGCGTTACGGTACATGTTTATAACTTAATAAAGGTTATAAAATCATATCAAATATTTACCTTATTTTCACACGTCGTGTGGCAGACATATTTGCACACTGAAACAATTAAAAAACATATAAGTTTAATTAATTATTTACTATTTATGATTATTTTCGTTATAAATAAAACAAATCATGGTATAGTTAGTAGGCACCTACTAGTTGATAGATCTGTTAGATGAATCATATAAATAAAATAAAAACTGTTTAATATGTCACGAATGTGAGTACGCCGACATATAGATACATTAGATCGTTACCCGAATCTCCTAAGGAATTAAAATAAATTAATTTTTAAATAGACGTTATTAAGACGTTGACTGGTTTATAGATGGAGAGGTGGAGGAGGTGCTTCAAAATTGAAATACATACATATTTAACCCTACGAAAACTACGTTCACCCTACCGAATCTTATTGTTTTTGAGACGATTACGAGTCGTGTCGTGACATTCGTCATCGACGACCTTTAATTCAAATGCCAGTCCAAACAGACATTTGCAAAGTTAAGAGCTGCCGGCAAACACGCATCAAGGCTTGACATTATTGCAAATAACATTGCGACATCGCGATGTAGTCCTACCATCACAATACCTATGTATAACTGACAAATTTAAAACATCTAGCCACACCTAGTTTGTTGCAATAGCATCTTAAAAAGTAGGGTAATATCTTTTTCAAAGATGTTTATAGCAGAAAAAATGGGGCATTTAATATTATGAGACAAATTTACAAGGTTTCCTTCAGTTTACAATTTGCTGAAGGTTTATAATATGCCTAGTCCGATTATAAACTTACGAAATTCACAATCAGTCGGTCGGTGACATATACAAGTTAGGTACTACTCTCTCTCTCTCAATATACTACGCTAATTATATTAACACGTCCCTATTGTAGTGGGGAGACTTGCACTATGACCAAATGCGACCAATTTTGGAATCAAACACAAAGTAAGAGTCACACGGCGAGCACTGCGCAGCAGAACTTCTTATTGGCGTCTCCATTGCCCAAATCGAAACAAAACGACAGAGATTGAAAATAGTTGACGTACTTGCTGTAGTCAGTAAGCCAAAGTGGCGATGGATAGGCGATGTTTGTAGAAATAGCGACATCAGTGAGGGAAGTAAGCCAGCAAACGACCAAGCCGTCATGACTTTTTATGTCCTGTTCTGGTTTTGTTATTATCAGAAGCAACTTTGGCGGAAATTGGTTCTAACTGAGGGTTGTGCTGAAGTGCCGCCACCATGACCAGGTTTAATGATGCTGAAGACTTAAAATTAATGAGGAGAGAAAAAGTTATTTTAATTAAAATAATTACCTCTACAGCAAGACCCTTCGTTTTGCACCGGCTGGTGGCACCAGTGGCACGGCCTGGGCTTGCGAAATGACTTGCGACGAAATGCATGCTCTTGTGCCGTACCCTCCTTCTGCAAAAAATATGCCATGGTTAGTTCTCTTAGATTACTTACCATCTAGCCAATAGCAAAATATAATAACGAAAAATATTAAACGTTAAACTACGTTCATATTACCATATTTTACAGTCTATAAATCCTTCCTCAAAGTAACTAGTATTGTACCAAACGTTCACTTTGCTTACAATAGTCACCTTCCAACATTAACTAAAGAAAGAATGTATGGTCGCTTTTGACGTGCAACAAACGACCGTCCGGCGACTGCCCACCTCGCGCTGTACCTGCCCATCCCATCGTTAGCCTGATTTCAATAGGCGAGTGCCACGGGACCTCCCGACCGTACTGTTTTAAATCATCCAACCTAGATTACGAAAATAATACTTAAGATTTAAAAAAATATAAACCATTGAGTTTTAAGATTACGTTTTTCTATTAACGAAATGTTTAAGTTTATGAGCAATTTTACTTTAACTTTTGGATAAGATATGAAAAAAAAGGTTCTCACTCCTTTTAACCTAATTAATAAATAATCCTTCGTTCATTGAGTTTAAGAGAACGAATCAAGCGCTCGAACTTTATTCAAGTCTTAAGTTTTTATTCCGTAACATTAAAACGTTAAAGTAGCAGATTAGAGTTTGGTTATTTAAGGAATATATTACAACACACAGCTAACATATAGATACGTAACTAACATGTGTTTGTTCAAGGTGAAAACTTCACAATAGTACCTATGTGATAAAAAAAAACGATTAATATTATGTCCTACCGTTTTACACAAGCCAAATCGAATCTAATAGTCAATTGATACAGTTAAAAATAATGAAATAGGTTTTCATTATTTTTAACTGTATCAATTGACTATTAGATTCGATTTGGCTACTTTTACGGAAACCAGGGTTGCAAGGAATAAAAAAAGTACTTCCTATTGGAAATATACGTAATAATATGTACAAATGTGAACAGAACCACGTCCTTTATGGCAGCTGGTGAATAACAAAATTTTCTAACTCACGTCATCAATATGACATAAACTGGTCAAACATTAGAATCTCCCCGTGAGCCGTGACCCGTGAGTTGTTCTGAACCGCTGCAGTTGCCAGGATTATCAATAATTTAAAATAAATTATTTGTTTTATTCAAAATAGCCGACGCTGAATGCTTTCCTCTAAAGAATAACGTAGCTTACACAATGATTTCCTAAATTAACATAAAGATAGAATAAAAGAAATAAAATCCGTAAAATTAGTTTAATTTCAAAGCCATTTCACATTATAAACAAACAAGTCCCCAATTTAAATAAAATGACAATAGAAATGTCAAGATAGCAGTTTGAATATTAATTAGGTCTGGTAATTTGCAAGCTTGGCGGTAGGGGGTCACGCTTTCGTACAATAAACTCCTAATTATAGAAAAGTGACGTCAAATGATGCGCGGGCGCCGGCGCCGGCCCTTGCGACGCGCCGCCACATTTGTGGCACACGTGATACTGTCTCCCCACACTACAATATATTGTTGTTGCTAAAATTACTGCAAACTTTTAAACATAAGTTACACAGCCTTAAGTACGGTCTTTATTCAATTGAAAGCCACATATTTTGGAGGACCAAGCGCAACTGAAAGAACGTCGTACTTGTGTTGTATTGAACTTTCCATTAGCTCACAAATATGACAAGCAACACGCTATCGTATCGAAATTAATTGTTTAAATAAAAAGTGCGCAAGATTTTTTCATACTGTATGAATACATATTCTGAATGAAATTCATTAGTATGTATCTTATCTGACATATACTCGTAATATCAACATATAGGAGTAGTAGACCTAGTATGGTATATAAATCGCATTCCAGGTTGCGGGTACACATTTAGATATATTAATTTCAAACATTGTTTCTAAAATAAGGTTTCTTGACCATAATTGTTGTCTGTTAGGATTATATCGCATAATTTTTAAGTCAGGCTCTGAGTAAATGAAACTCACACGAAGTTTTGACTCAACTTTTTCTTTACCTATCTGCCTTTACATTCATTCATACCTGATACGATCATAACTTTAAAAGGTTATTTCGAACGTTCGATACAAACGGTACTATATCAAATCCCATCACACACAACAGCGGGTGTCAGCACGCACGTGCGTCTTCCCGAACACCTGCCTGGTGCGCGAAATTCCGGCATCTGTCGATTTTATTCAAACTTTTTGTTTCAAAGAGATGCGTTGCCGGTAGGTACATACGGTGAGCACAGGACGGATTGACACCGATTGCACACACGCTCCATTAACAGAGTACGAATCGGATTTCATCAAACAGCTGTCTCATACACGATGCAACAAAGAGCCAACTATTCGGACAGACCGCACGGTACATTCTATAAAATGGGAAACCTTTTGTAAATACCAACCATTGTTTACTTATCAATATAGAGTTGTATATCCAATTTGACCCAACGACCACGATGGATAATTTTAAATCCTTTAATTCATTTAGGACATACAGACATCAATCGCTACTAGCTACTCTCGGGGCTTATTAATTTCGAGGATAGGTGAAGCGAATGCCGGACCCACGTTATAATCTATGTATTTCATGTCTTTTCACTTTTCAGATTGCTAAAATCGCCACCTGGTTTTCTTAACTAAAGCAGCTATGCGTTATTGTTAAATTTTTAACTAATTATTCATAAGGCACAAGTTTCATTTTCAAATCTTATCGATTCTTGATATATTCGACATACATATATAGGACTTACTTTTTAATATGTAACGGAGACACCTATCTGCTTAGTCGCTGAGCTATTAGTACTTGGTGTATGACCGTTGTGTAAAACTTGGAGCAAACAATGGCAGGACGGGGCCAGTTATCGTTATTCCTAGAAATGCGTTGCTCGGAGAGCGAAGCTCAAAGCATCCCTTCGAAAAACAAGGTGCAGTCGGAGGGATGCGCAGACATTCCACCGCGAGGTGTTTCATGTGTCCGGATCTAAAGTTTTTTAACAATATCATTATACTTAAAACAAAGACTATTTAAATTATTGTGGATTATTTTCATATTCGCTTAAATTTTAAAATGCAAGTGTTGTTTGACTATAAAAGTGTTTTTTTTAAATATATTTATAATATACCTAATCAATTAATTATACATCAGTAAACTAAGTAATAAATACAATCTATTTATTTCTGAATATGAAACAATGTTTGTAAGCTATAAATGTTTAATTTGTTGCCACACCAAAAAAATCCTTTTATACAGTACCAAAAATGCGGAACTTTAATGCAAGTGAGATGCGATGAAATGCACGAGATTACAACAAAGCGCACGACGTGCCCTAGACGATAAATCAACGACGGCGGCTCCGGCTTTTGATACTGGCTTAACCCTCTGTTGTTTCGGAATGACGCACACGACTGACCTATTAAACTCACAGCCACAACTTTCGACTTAAAAACTACAAAAATACATGTAATATTATGTATATTAGAGGTAATGAAGCATCGTTCAGTTTTTATTGCAGTTTTACAATAGGGTTCTGATCTGAAGTTTTTCATGTTTAAAAGTTTATTTTATCGTATATATTTCATCCTTGTCTTATTTGTGAAAAAGAGTGTAATATAATAGTGCAACACTGGGATGGACAACTCTCGTCTCTCTCTACTTTTTTCGCGGCTGTCAGATGTAGCTGTCAATACTAGCCGCGTGTGCGCAATATTTTCATGGATCCCGGGAGCCAGTGAAGCGCTGTCGTGAAATGTTTTGGTGAGTGTTACTTATTTGTATTACATCTATAATGATTTACTTTAAGTTTTTACAAATTACTGTGTAATACAGCGGAAATACAAGGCAACCGGTGCACCTACCGGTAACCACTCGACCACCCTTGTATTAATTACAACATTGTTGGACAACCCCTTTGTTTCATAAAAAACAAGCATACAAATAATGAAAATTTTAACATGTATTTGTAGTGTCTGATGGCTTACAAATACGCCAGCTAAATATCTATAATAAATATTAAAATAGTAAGTAAAGATTTGTTTATTTGTGATGAATAAACTCTGAAACTACTGACCCGATTTTAATAATTTTACCATAAGAAAGCATCATTATACGGAAAATCCTTATATTATCATGCAAAATGATTACACTGGCGATGCAGGGCACGTACAGCCAATACTTCGGTCATACTTTACGTACTGTAAGTAAAGACCGACTATTATTTCAATTGTAAGTAATGTATATGACTATTATTTATCAACATACTAAAGGAATACAAAAACGTGTCAAATAAAAAAAGTCAAAGAAGTGAAATTATCATAATATTTACTACTCTGTGTGAACTTGCGTACATTTCCGCGCTTTATTGCCGAACTAAAACCTCTTACTTAAACTAATGCATTTGAGCTCTGTTCTGCTGCCATCATGGCAGCAAAGCAATTCAAATTGTATTCCCCAGTGGGTGATTGATATTGAGGGTCATGTATTGTGGGACACTTGATTGTTATCGTCACGCAAAGTTCTTCAAAAAAAGAAAACCAATTCTCAATTTCATTATTTATTTTACGATTCGCTGTAACAGTTACCAAATAAAATTAATATTAAGATAAAAGCATTGTTTATATAGTGTAAAATATCTAAAGATCTACGATTATCTAAAGATTACGATCTACGATCGACGAACGAGCAGACAGTTGACTATATTAAGTAACCGGTGCCCATAGACATTTACAACAACCTTATGAATTGCATATGCATTGTCTACCTTTAATGGACAGAGGAGGGGATAAACAGAAAAAATAGGTTTCCCTTTTCCTATCCATCCCTTCTCCCGTTAATCCTCTTCATCCTCCCATCCCACCCTTATTAGAAAAGGATGGGAAACGAGAGAGGACTAGAATTAGGCGTCGGGCAACTCACTCATCAGACGAAATGCAGAATACATCTACTTCATGCCTGTCTTCTGTGAGATCGTGGTATTTCATTGATCGAGCCGGGCCGTTCGTGCAACAGATGTTGTTGCAGGCTTTACCACTGTTACTACTTACTTACTTACATCTACATATAAGATCAAATTAATTAATTTACGCGAACATACGAAGAGATTTATAAAGAACATAAAAAGAACCTTGTCGCGGATACACATTTGGACACAGCTTTGTGTGTAGGTACACATTCTATACCTATAGCATTTAAACTCGGTCTTCGCGATCTTTTGATGACTATAGTATGATATACGTACGTATAGTAGTACGCTTTTATACAAAAAAACAAATAACGTGCGTGGTTTCCTGGACAAAATTTACTTTTGAACGGAAAAATCACACGTTATTTGTATTAGACAACGAGAATACATAAATTGTTGTTAAGGAAGAAAGCCTTTATAAGTATAAACGGTTATGTTACGCACCTAAACCATTTACCCAACACAAAAGATAAGCAATGTTTGTAAACAGGTGGCCCAAATTATTATCAACACAAAACAGACAATACTTTCTAACATCAAATACTGTCCTTATTTGGTTACTGGCACTACGCGAAAAGACTTCATAGCCTAGCAGTATGGAGCCGTAACTCCACTGGTCCCACTTTCGATTCTCAGCTCAAAATATCTGAAAAGAAAGTTTGTCTGTTGGACTGCCGGTGTAGGGCGATAATAAAATGTTATCATGTTAAAAACGTAATAACCTCCGTTATCAGCAAATAAGAATTAGTGTTTGATGTATGGCCGGCTCTTGTGTTAATATAAAGGCGTTGGTGCTTAAAGATTGTACACGAATGTTTACTTATTCTAAATATATTACAAACGTATATACGTAATCCCTCATATAATAACCACATACAAAAAGAACGAAGAGATTCACTAATATGCCATCAAACTATCACACAGTATGTAATATTATCATATTCTACATTAAATTAACTTATTTAGGATAGTAGTTTTAAATAATTTTTTTACAAAAGCAGAGACTTATAAATAATGTACACATGACTATGAATCTATTATTTACAATGAAAGGCAAATAGAAATATTTTCACGCATCGCGGCGCGAACACGCCACCAATATTTGTTACTAAATTTGTTTCCTAGTAATGCGTTTAACACATTCCTGCAGACGTGGCCAACATGCGTTATTGTAAGCGATGCCTTGGCACAGCTGCGCCGATACATTCCGAAACGAAAGCCTTGCTCGTACTCAAATTCTAATCGTTTCTTGTTACTATAATGAAAAGGACATTTTCTTTGATTCATGTGGAGCCCAAGCTTATGTTGTATTCTTGAGGATGACTTGATCTTTGGACTCTAAAACGGATAATTTGAAGTATCCATTCACCTACAAAAATAATTTGTCGAAATATTGTTCGCATAAAATATAAGGAATAAAAGTACTATGAGCATAATTATTTTTTCTGAAAAAAAATATGATTAATAGCAAAAAAATGTATAATGGAAAGAACGAAACGCTGTCATTTATAATAATACATCAATTCAGAGCATACATTGCAGTGGTATAGAAGACTTAAAGCTAATTTGATCAAAAATCCATAGAACATATACCATACCTAATATGAAAAATCACTGTCATTCCTAGTTGTCACTCACTGTCTGTAAAGTATCAAGATGTATAAAGCGCTATCGACCCTGTGAACTAAGATGGAATCACTTCATTAGTATGATTGATTGGGTCTACGGGGTACAGCGTTCACATAAAAAGCAAGGCAGCTGTCTGATGCAGTGTTATCCTGGTGTTTTATCAATGAGATGATGATACTAGCGAGTTCTTCTAGCTACTTTATCACCATTGGCCTCATAAAACAGGATATTGAAGGCTATATTGGTCAATGGTTGTGAGTGAATGGTAGTTTTTATTTACTTAATTGATAAAAGAAATAAAATCACGGTGCATCTATAAATTTATATTTAGATTGCATAAAATAATAAATTATTTTCCATTAAGTGCGTAACAACACGATTTCACAACTATAGTTCAATAATTATGCAAAAAAAACGTAAATCTGTTACCGCCTCGCAAATGTTCAATGCAGATTACAATCTCTACATAATTTACAGCACAATATATAGGTACCTATTATCATCATTATTATCACTTTAATCAGGGTATAATTGCTATTACGAGATAAAATATACTAAACTATAATTTCTTTTGAACCCAATCGTGGTAGACAAATACATTTGAGCCTAATGCCAAATTACGACGTGACGACCGGAGGTTCGATTCAGACAACATGTACCTACCATTAACGCATTCCTATAAATGTACAAAATAAAATACATCAATGAATAATTTTTTAGTCAAAACATAAAATATATATTTTATGTTTGGTTTATTGTATAAAATATTATTATGTTGTAAGTTGTCTGATAATATTGTTTTTACAGAAAAAATATATTTTCATTGTAGTGCGTATCAATGAAGGTGTTACTGGATAGTGTTCGTTAAACGCCTTTATAGACGGTACCTTATCTGTATAGTTCACATTGTTCTGCTATTCTTAGACTTTGATATCATTGTTACATTCAGTTTACTCGCTGCACTCACAATATATTATAAGCGTGATGAATATTTAAATAAAGAACAAATCAACTTATTTAGCTCTCGAGTCTTTTTCATCAAACATTGTAATACGTTTTTCACCCGTCGTCATTGTATATATATATATATATATA
>DWTW01000842.1:0-14384 GCA_018246275.1 Papilio slateri | reverse complement strand
ACTATCAATATTATGATTGCCTGGTAGTTATTTCAAAAATCTTGATGATAATTTTGGTACTGGCAGACTCAACATTAATTTAAACAGAGTATTAACAAATTAAATTGGGCTTCTTGTAATCTAAAATCCCAAATAATTTAAAAATATTTACAGCTATAATAAAATGGTTCACTGTTTATCATTAAAATCGACAGAGTAAATAATTTTCTACTAAAAAATTGACATACTGTAAATTTTAGAACGTTGTCTCCATGTACCTGCTATGTCGAGGATTCGATATCCCAAACGTTAACTGGCAAGCAAGAACTTCAGCCACTAAGCTCCAACTGCTCAAATGAACAGACCACACAAAACAAATGACATAACACCGTGAGAGACATCACCTGAACACCATTCCCAGTTAACACACCGTCCGTCAGTCCAAATGACGTACAAACGTTTGACACAGTAAAAGCTATGCTGTGGATTTGTAGGTCATGATACATATATTGAGATAGAACTGCTCGAAATAGTTTTTTCATTAACAGCCTTTTAAAGCGGAAAGAAATAACTTTCGTGTAAGAAATACGAGCCGATGAATAGTATATATTCTTATATAGATTTTCTATTAAAGTATTTGGTTACAACTTGTCGAACCAAATACGACTTTAAGAATTATGACAAAAAAAATGGTAATTATTAAAGAATAAACAATGCTAATATGAAGAATTTTTTAACCCAATCTTGAATCAAAGAAGTAGCAATCGATCTGTTTTAAAACGATTATATTCCAATCGTGAATGGGCTCAATGGTTAAGACCACAAACATCGCATCACAAGGTGAATCAAGAACAAAGAAGATTAAAAAAAAACCAACAAAACTTTTTTGTCGACCGAAAATCATGCAGTCGCAGTGTAAACAGTTAATTATTAGCTATCGCTTCGCTATTAATAGCATAGCTTTTTGTATACAAGATCATTAAACCAGTCTGACAAGTTACATATTTTTAAACGGTTAACTTCGTGGGAATCGATTCACTTTCAAGCCCTTTTGTTTTATATACGGCCAGAACAGTTATTGCGTTTTTTATACAACGGACAACACTTAATTGCTTGGGAAAGATGGTTCATTATAGACACACCAGTTAGTGAAGAGCCATGTTCTATACAAGGCATTGTTTATGGTTTTTGTGATTGTTTTTAAATCTGTAACAATGTTTTGTAGGACACGAATTAAGTTATTGATCAGATATTTTTAAAGTACAGTCGCTAAGACATATATTTTGAGGATAACAATTTTCTTTTCGACTGTACACACAAGTTCAGTTTATAATAATTGGATAATGACCAGTTAATTACCAAATTACTAGTAACGAATAATTCCATTAGATCTTTCATGGCTTAACTATTATACAACATGGAAACAAATCTTACCAAAAGATTTTAAATATGGCTTCTTACAAATAATACAACTGTATAAGTTATTTCGATTAATTTGGAAACTGAGACTTGGTACGCTCAGTAAAGTTTGGAAGATTTGATTTTGACATGAACGCTGATTACCAAGATTACCTCATGATGATGAGGATCTGGTGGATTGGAATAGAAAGACACCATTCATTTTTCAGTCGTCGTACCTCCCTTAATAATTAATTCAAGTGGATACTAGGCGATCAGAAAGGAGAGTATTTAATGATATGGATTAAAATCGTCGCATCAAATTCTTGTAATGCCATTGCCTTGCAAATTAAAAAAGATATACAGATTTCATAACGCTCCCGCCGAAATTTAACCATTCCTCTTAATCTAATTTCAATTCTAATTAAAAAGCAATTGTGTCTAAAATAGCGTAACACGTTAAAAGTGCGTTTACGTAATTGGAACGCGCGCAATGATAGTACGACTGTCTCGCTCGCACTCACCAATGTGGGTAGTTTTCCCTTTCGCACCGGACGGCCCGGTCGATTCTCACGGACCGTGGGAACTTCACCTTTCCGATTGACGATGTATCGTCTCGTTATTCGATATAGCTCTTGTTTATCGATGCGCTCCTGGTACTCGATGGAACAAATAAGTATTGGGAGACCACTTGAGTATGTATAGTCAAACAAACGGACCGCCCTTTCAGAAGGTACGATGGCTCATGGATTTGGATGGAGATGGGTTTTTAAACTTAAGAATCTGTAATCAATTTCGGGATAAATAACTTGAAAGTAGGGATTGAAATAAATAACACATATTTCCCTTCGCTTTTTATGGAACTTGGTATGCCCCAAATGGGACTTAAAAACCACCACACAAACATTTTCTCACCTCGACAAGAAGTTGAACCCATGACGTGCAAAGTAAGGAAAGAGGTTCCTATTGCCAGATTTATTTCTTAAAAATTATAAGACAAACATACTGGCCAGTGCGTCTGTATTTTTCTAATATTTAAATAAAAGAGCTAGAACAATTCATTACCACAGACTGCGTAAATTTAAATATTTAACACAATTGATACGCAAGTACTTGCATATAAATTATTTTAAAATTTTAAATAACAAGTGGTACATAAAATAAATCCAAATTGCTTTTAAGTAATTTGATTAAAAGTAAACAATCAAATAACAACGATAACTTTTAAAAGGCAATTGGCCCGTTTATATTTCACCCAATTATATTTAAAAAGAAAGAAACTCCCAAGTTTCTTTCTTGTTCTAATCATCCCGTTCGTTAATTATTAAAAACATACCGGGAAGAACCAAGATTTATTTATTTCATTGACCAGCACTTGAAGGTACCAGGTACGCATAAACTGTAATAGGTGGATTCTAGCATTAGAACACAGTCCCGGAAGCGAAAATATCTTGTGTAAAATGAAATTAGCAATTCACAACCAGTGCTGAATGTACGATAAATAAATCGCACAGACTGCGTAAAGAATTGAACCTTATTAGGTATACCTTATGGTTACAATTACAACGAATTAAACAGACTTGAAGAAAACAATTTTGTTTTTATACAATGAAAAATCAAAATTCAACCTTATCACTCTGAAAATAAGGTTGTAGCAATTTGAAGGAAGCCGTTTTATACAAGTTGTCATTACGCCTTGACGTCTTGATTCCCACGCGCGGGTTCGAGGAACTTCGAATTTTGAAATTTCCACAAAAAGGGTTGCCATAAAACATCTGTGCGGCAGATGAATTCTAACAAAATAGTAGTAAAATTGTGGGAAAATAGTAGACAATGCTAGTAACAATAGTAGAAAAAAATATGCGGAACTTTTATTATAACTTTGTGAATAGAGGTTTTGTTTCAAAGGCGAATTGTAAGCGGCTTACGTCATATTTGAATATTTTTGTTACATTTTGCCTAACAACAGTAAGAATGGAAAACAAAAAATTACTTAAGTTTAAAAAAAAAAATCTAGCCATAGTCTTGTGAAGGCCGATTTTTTGGTGTCTCTTATTGGTGATATTCGCAGGAATAGGATGAGGCTTCATTTCAAGTACGTAGGTACTAAGCGTACAGACTTCGAGTTAAAATACTACAATTAATTTTAACTTATTTATTTCATCTCTTTAGCCTCATGTAGTGATAGTACTTTGACAGTTACAACACTAAGAACATTTAAGTATTTAAGTTACATCTAAGTAAGTTGAAGTACAGTCCATTCATCGTGATTTATCGACCCGCTAAATCGTGACTCGAATAGGAACAACATACGATAGTTGCTCTCTTTCTCACACCATTTACAGCCTCCTATGAACAAAATATATACACAATACAAAAAATTCTTCAATAGATGGATTAATAACGATAACATTCAATTACAATAATTAATATTGATACTAATCTTTTACATTCGAATATAAGACCAGAAAGTCCCTTCCTGCTAACACCATATGAGTGACAGGCGGGTGAGTTTTGTCATGCACACTTATTTTTTAAAATAATTGTCTATAAAATAATGTTAATCTTGAATAAATTTATAACAAAATATGTTAATTTTATTCGATTCAAATCGTTCATAAAACGTGACGTGCAAAATGTTAAATAAAACATAATATTCATACATAATCTAAATCCTAAAATCGAAATAATTCGCGCCAATGTCATTGGGAATGACGTAAAAAGCTAGGATATTGTCTATTAATTACTTCTACTCTGTGGAACAATCTGTCTCGAGCGGTATTTCCAAATCGATACAATAAAAGGTCCTTCAAAAAAAGATAGTACTCGTTCTTTAAAAGGCCTCATTCGTTTTCCCCCTTATCGTATTCAAATAATCAGGCCAGTTATAATTGATCCTAGGTAAAATTATAATGCGCAGTAGTGTTGGTAGGGGACGTCCTAGACTTACTTATCCACCAGAAGACCAGATCCAGACATACTAAAAAAAGGGATATTAAGAAGCCTGTATCGATGTAGAAGCGAGAGAGGTGTGCCATGGCATGGCACCACTAATGTACCACCTCTGTCTACCCTTTGTGTTACGGACGCGAGTGCTACAGTAGAAAGGCTCTTGCGCAATCCTAGATCCCGGAAGATGCGTGCTGGTCGCTTCTCTCCCATGACCCAACGACCCGACGCTTTCTCCCGGTCTTTAAACAGTTTAACACAATCTTAATAAATTTTATAACAATAAAGTGATTCATTACTTATTATTTCAGATAGTGAAATACTAACAAGTCTAGAAGTATGCCAAGTCCCAGAGGCCCATATTAAACAGTGTGGTGTTGTAGACAATGAAATTTTATATTATCTTTTGTAAGTACATATATGCAACTGAACTCCTCTCAAACGGTTAGCCGCACTTGTTGAAAATTCATGTCAAAGATTACTTCTATAAATTAAAACATTTTTTGTGAAATCTTGTGTCTCTGTTCGAACGGGGGTTTAGATTCACAATTGTACCCGGTAGGTGGCACTGCCATCGATATCGACATTTTATTTTTGACGAACAAGCCATATTTTTATATGATCCAGTTACGTTCACAAGTCAACATTAATGCAAGACAAAGTCTACCGGGTTTTCTATAAAAATAAAAGGTTTTCTTCTATTTTATTTATAGAAAACCGGGATTTAAATAGGAACTACAGTACCTAGTGTTTCATTCAATCAGTTATGGACGGGATGTGTGGCCACAGTTAGAGCGGTCTCTATCCGCCAGGGAAGCAACGTGCAGCGGATATCTCTCGACTTTCCACGCGCCTTTCCCGCTATCGGCTGACGGTATTCGATGTGTTTACTTCAACGGTCCGACGATTACCGATTAGTATGACGTCTTAACGCCTTTGTAGAATTATGGAGGAAATCAAAGTGTTGCCATTGGTGATATTCAAATTCTTACTTTTTCTTACTATGAATATTGTCAAGTGTACGATAGTGTATTCATACGTTTACTATCAAGAAGTAAGTCTCAATGCCCATGTAAATTAAAGAGGAAAGCACAACTTATATTTGTCACTTTGTAAATATACCACTTTGGTAATAAACAAGGGATACGACGTGACGTGATTGTCCTGAGGTGTCATGTTATTGTGCACTTGTAGTAATAATATAATCTCATATTTTCATAGTAACTCGACCGCAGTGGTCAATTTATGGGTTAATTGAAGGCACCACGCCATAGCCGTGTCGGCCCCGCACGACACCGAAAATACCCGATGGTCACGATTTACAAATTTCAACGGGAACATAAATTATAAAACTAAGTAGATCTAGAAAAAAGACCACGTCCACTCATCATCGATCCACGTACCGGTAAAAAGAAAACCATCCTACTAAATCGTTTTAAAGACCATGAAAGTTAAATTCCAAAAATGGCAACACACATTTTGCCGCGATTCAATCGCTAGTATTCCAAATTCAAAATGGCCATTCCCACGATCATTACGCGCTCTGCTCGGAGACATAACTCGCATCCAATCCCGAATTCCAACGCAGAACCTTCGAAAGGAGAGGACATGAATGCAACTCTCATTCTACTAAAGGAAACTAGCTTTGTACAATAAAATCGTTTAAAATAACATCTAAAATAACTCTTATCACTTTCGGTTTTACCCACAAGCGAAAATAAATTAATTAAAAATCCCGAGCCAGTCAAATAAACTGAGCTTATTGATAAGTTAAAATAATTGCTACAGGGGCCCGCCCCGGCTACGCATGGGTATTTAACAAAAATTAATACGGATCCCTAACTTTTTTGAAATTATTCTATCGCCAATGTAGTCAATGTAGGATTCTAATGGTGAAAGAATTCTTCAAATCGGTCCAGTAGTTTCAGAGCCTATTCAATGCAAACACAGAAAGATCTTTTTTGTTTTTTTTTTTAGTTTTAGTATAGTTTAGATTAAAAAAACAATGATAGATTTCGCAGGTATGTTACACTACCTGCTAGGTACTGCTGTATACAGCGGCGCCCTCCAGTAGGGCACTGGCTCGCTGGTTCGCGGGGACTGAACTCTGCCCGCGCCGTAGAAGTACCCAACTCCCCCAACCATGTTGGATAAGGCAGCCCGTGCTATACTGACGTCCACCTCTGGATACCTGGCAAAGGTGTAATATAATTATTCTTTCTTCAAGACTCTTTAAGTAAAACGTGATAGACAGACACGGGTATGTATATAAACTTTAACAGTGGCAGAGCCCGCAACAACATCTGTTGCACTGCAGGGCCGGCTCGACCAGTGAAATACCACGACCTCACAGAAGACAGGCGTGAAGTAGAAGTATTCTGCGTTTCGTCTGATGAATGAGGTACCGGAGGCCTAATTACTAGTCCTTTCACCCTTCCTATTCTTTTCTAACAAAGGATCGGAAGGAGAAATGGATTTAACGGGGAATGGGATGGATAGAAAGAGGAAATATCCTTTTTTTCTATTCATCCTCTGTCCATTAAAGGTAGGCAACGCATCTGCAGCTCATTCGTTTGTTGCAGATGCCTATGGGTGGCGGTCTCTTAATGTCGGGTGTACCGTTAGCTCGTTTGCTACCATCTTCTAAAAAAAAAAACTACGACTGTAGAAGGAGAGCCAGCATCTGTTTCAACTTAACTTATGGTGGTTTTATCTGATAAGTTGCCATACTCTACTCTTCTTCGTATATTTTTGAAGTGAACCTTCTTTTGGGACGGTGTGCATTGAAAGTCAGCATATCAACATACCCTTTCTCTTCCAACTTGAATTTCTCTTCAAACTCCTCGTCGAAGTTCTTCTTCTTGATATCCAACACCTTGGTGTACTTGTTCTCTTTGAGCGGCGGTGTCGGCAGATCTTCTGTGGTGTACACCACGTCTAATACGAACGGTGTCTCGACTATCATCTGAACGGGGACGAAATTCGGGAAGACATCCTGTGGGATTAATAGTTTGATTTACAAGATGTGAGACACGTCATAGTTTTAAACAAGCCCTTTAAGTAAATAATTAATTAATTGAAACGGCTTAATTGCGCGCAGTGCGAGGCGCGGCACTAAGCCCATTCACCTTAAAGGACCTCCGACAGGTCCAAAACACATCGGTACCAACACCAATGTACATGAACGTGAGTTAAGCCATTGAAATTAATTAATTATTTAATTAATAATGTCTTACGAAAAATTCAATAATTTTAAAAGCTCTAAGTTTCCTAGGCTGATTCTTTCGAGGAAGTAGCTTTGACCTGAAGCCTAAACGGCTTGGTCGATTCTGAAGTGTGAAGTGTCATTAGATTCGTATTATTCCCGGGAGTGTCATAGTGCATACGACGTCAGCATAAAACCCATATAGTGGAAGTAAACCTTTAAACTATCAATAATCATACAGTCAGTTAAGTATTTTGGTTGCTTAAATTAACTATGATTCTACACGACGAAGGCCAACCGCTTCATAGAACAAAGCTGTGGAGTACAGATATTTCTACATTTTATCTCATAAATGAAATGGTGCTGGTCTTATCCCGTACTCTTAGTCCGCCATGTCAGCTTGCCCGCCATCCACTACTAGATTTAGGCATAATCTGCCCTTTTCCCACTTTATGTAGGGTCGGCACAACACGCTCTTCCAAATCTATCTATTATCCATCATTTCACTTGTTCCCTTCTTAATCGTGTCATCCTTCACGCAATCCATCCATCTCTTAGGCCTACCCCTACCGGCATATCCCTCCACATTAATATCTAAAACTCTCCTTGTCACATACCATTCTTCCCTCCTTAATGCCCATACCATAGTAACATTTTGCTCAAGAATTACTTCTTGCCGCAGTCATTCCCTACTTCAATTTTGGTTTACAACAACCGCATCCATATGGGCTGATAATCCAAACTAGAGCTAATGACTAATGTGATAAAGTTCAAATTACCTGTTCATTTAATTTAGGATCAGGTTCCAAAACCGCCAGCTGTCCGAGAGGACCGTATCGTTCTTTGCTCGGCTTGAGTAACGAATAGAACTTCTCCTTCAGAAGATGCAGACCTGGGGCCACCGCTTCTGAATACGATGTATGGTAGACTTTGCCTGGAATTAAGAGAAAATTAATTTAACGTGGTCATGCATACACCAAGAACTATAAAGGTCACAAAGATGCCCCGAACCTAGTGTATTATTTTATACAAGAAGATAAACTCCTCGCAAAAGCACACCGGTTTCTACCAAGGATAATTCATGAGCTCCTAATTTCAATAGAGAAGATGGCTGGGCTGCTAAAATTAAATCCCAAACCAAGCATATAACTGCAATATCTCAAGATTCTGTAAGTTCATTCTGCATAAATCGGAGCAGAAATAATCATTGAAAACAAAGCCAGCAATTTTGACATCAGGACGTCAGACACCTCAATCCTCACGGTGACCATGAATGCTATAAAGTACTCAAAACGGGAACAAACACTTTAAATAAACGGAACAAAATCCATAAAATTAGTTTGATTTCTCACCTTTGTGCGGTGTAAAGTTGACTCTGAAGTTCTGGAGCTGCGGCGTGTGGCCGAGCATAGCGCCGTTCTCCATCCAGAGCCGCGAGTGCGGCGCCGCGGGCCCGAGCGACTCATCCAGTGCCCCGTACCAGATAACGCCAAGGATTGTCTTCTTGTTGTTCTAAAATGTTGTTTAATTTCTTTTTACAATTCCAAACTAAAATGGTGAAGGTCCTGACTAAATGCTCGAGGAACAGACACAGTAATAATGCTTGCAGTAATAAACTTTAAAACTCATCCACACATCTAATAACTGTTCTTACAACCAATATTTTAATGCAATTTTTTATAGGATAAGGGAACAAACGAGCAGCGGGTCGCCAAATAATATATGATCACCGCCCATGAACATCATAGGAGGTGCTCCGTTGCTGGCTTTTAAGGATGGAGTACACTCTCTTGAAGGGCCCTAAGATTTTTTTATAGGAGTGGCAAACGAGCTAATGGCACACCCAATATTAAGTGACCGCTGCCCATAGGTATCTGACACAAACGAATGAGCTGCAGATGCGTTGCCTACCTTTAATAGACAGAGGAGGGGATAAATAGTAAAAAAGGGCATTTCCTTTTTCTATCCATCCCCTCCCCCGTCAAATCCTCTTCAACTTCCCATCCTCTCCTTATTAGAAAAGACTCATTCATCAGACGAAATCCAGAAAGACTTCTACTTGACGTCTGTCTTGTGAGGGTGTGTTATTTCACCGGTCGAGCCGGCCCATTCGTGCAACAGATGTTATTGTTACGGTTGTACAAGTTAGATGAGAGAGTCAATCAAGACTCTCTCATCTAACTTGTATCAATCAAGACCATTGAAACCCGTGCGGAAGCAACAGTGTACACCAAATTGTTTTGTTTAAATTTCAAATTTAAGACAAGCGGTACATTTTTAGACCGAGGGTTTACTTTTCATCATTAGCTTTAAAATTACAGAGGAATAATGGAATTTGATAAAGAAATAAAGAAGATCTTGGACAGACAGAAAAACAGGCTAGAGAAATTATATATATATTATACATATACAATCAAAATTGTAGTCAAGCTGATATTTTGAATTTACCAAAGCTAAACTTTAAAAATAAAATAACTAGCCTAATTTTTTCAACTTTTTGTCAGTTCATCATTGTAGTATTCAAGATTTAATTACTTTTATCAAATTTAACCCATTAAATTTGTTAATTTAATCTATATTATTACATTTTGGGGAGTGTTTCGTGTTACTTTGTATTCTTGTAGTAATTGCCATATTTAATTGTCCAGTTTTCTTGTTATTGTTTATATTTTATTCATAATGTACGTACTGTTACTATAGTTGGCGATTTAATAAATAAAATAAATAAAATAAACATTAGTTCAATAATCACTTACCACTGCAGTGACATTAATTCTAGCAGTCCAATGTCCCCCATGCTCGCCACCCGGAGTCTTGATGAACGAGGTGATGATATTATGCGGTGGATCCGATATGAGCTGCTCCCCGAAGGATACACCGTCATGTCTCTGCCAGCCGTAGGACGGTAGGTTGTCATTCTGATCACACCAGTGTCTGGATGTAATTAAATAAACAAAATAAGTACTCAAATTACAACCACATAACAAATTACTCTGCAAAACAACACCTTCCTCCTATTTCTTAAAAATCAGGGGTCAGAAGCTGGCGGACCACTGACAAATATAGAGATATTTAACAATATTTGGTAGTCCTATTTCCAGCAACAGGTTGCTGCAACAGGACCCCTAGGTCGGCAACTGTTGCTGACCCCTTGTTTAGTAGGGACATAGTAGTCATAGGTAAGTTATCTCTACATATTAATTTAAATAACATTTTCATATAACTACCTCTATTTTTATACATTTGAAAGCACCTTAAGTTTTCTCTTCTGGACTCGATAAAATTTCTTCAACAATATCCTTACCAATGTTTTTTTTTTATGGAAGAAGGTGGCAAACAAGTGACACAATACATAACCACCCATAGACATCCGCAACAAGCAAAAATGAATTGCAAATGCCTTGCCTATTATTAATGGATGGAGGAGGAGATAGACAGGAAAAAGGATATTTCCTTTTCCTATTCATCCCCTTCCAGTCCAATCCTCTTCCCCTTCCCATCCCACCCTTTTTAGGAAAGAATAGGAAAGGGAATAGGACTGAAATTAGGCCTACAGCACCTCGCTCATCAGACAAAACACAGAATACTTCTACTCTTGCCTGTCTTCAGTGAGCTTGTGGTATTTCACCAGTCAAGCCAGTCCTGTTGTGCAACAGATGATGGTGTTGCAGGCTCTACTTTTTTTCTGCCTCGGACCCTTTGTAGTCCAATTTTTTTTAATGGAGTGCCTTGTAACCTAACAAATTACAGATCAAAGAGGTAATATTCTATCTGATATATAAATCGTACTATCTACCCACATATACATAGGCATGTCGGATTACAGGGGGTGCCAGTTTAGACAGGGGCCGGATTACTGGGAGTCCCGTGTAGTTGCAATTTTTGGGGCAAACCTAAATTCTGCAGTAGATATTTGGTTGTTCCATATGAACCTCTATAAGGATACTTCCAAACAATCTAAGGGTGCATTTTACAATTCTGAAGTGGGAACTTCAAGTTGCAATTTTTTTACTTTCTTTACTGTTTAGCTATGCAAAACGGACACACTCATTCTTAATTTTTTGTATATTAATCTTAATAAAATAAAAATCAATAAATTCACCTGATCCCTTTATGGGTATCCCCGAGCTCATACCACATCAGGCCAAAGACAGGTGACCGTGGCTCTCTGCTCTTCAGACCGAAGTATACACCAGGTCGATAAGTGCCCCAGTAACGTTCCGGTACTGCTAAACCAGACTCTTGGACTGCCTGAAAAATTATAGCAGCCTTACTAACATCTAAATAATAAAAAATAAATATTCACTCATACTCCTAACCCAGAGGGACAAAATTTCCATTTGGCGCAACCCTGACTCAACACCTATCCCGCTTCTTCATCCATATAACTATGCACATGCTTGTTGGTTACAGGTACTCCTTATATCTTTCTTTTCTTTAGTATGTCGCTAATCTGATCGACATAAGTTTGTTCTAGAACATCCCCTACAAACACTGCCACTCACTTTTGCAACATAAATTTATCTTGTCACTATCTCTTCTTTCAATGTGTCCGAACCACCAAAGCATACCTTTCTCAATAATAAAGTGACAATTTATACAAAACTATGAAATATCAAATAATAAATTATTTTTACTGCATAAATAAAATACAAATTCTGTTTCCTGCTAAGTGTATCTTGAGAATGATAGAATAAATTCAAAAATTTAAAAAGAATGAAATAAAAACTAAATTATGTTCTTGTGCAAGAAAATTTTGAAAAATTACTAGTAATATTGAAAAGCTGAAAGTGCTTTTGGTATGAAATTTTATATAAACTAAACATTCATCTAAATAAATTTTTCTTTAAAAAATTACGGACAGTTATGAAGAAAACTCAGGACCACAGGGAATTGATATGTGTAGCGATTCATTTCAACATTCAGCAGTGGGGGTCTGATTGAACAGAATATATAATAAAAAATAAATCCAATGTATATAAAAGAACATATTAAATAAATAAAAGAACGTCCGAAATAAATGAATAATTCTGAAGCTTGCTTTGCTTACCTTTTCTTCATCGAGTGGCGTGTTGACGCGCGTTTCTAAATAACCTAAGACACCAACATAAATCGCGACAACGAGGCAAAAACACCCTACACCAGTCTTCCAAAAAGATGATAACCGAAAAGCACGACTTGCACCCGTGTTTTCACCACCTCCCGAACCGCCACTTGTTTCATTATTATTTCCATGTTTATGTTGCGAATTGCCCACTTTTCTGTTCCTTACCATCTTATAGCGACATGTAAAAAATAAAGAAAAGTAAATCAATTGATTTTATATGTAAATGATAACAAAAACCTGTAAAATGGGAAGCGGCGTTTACTTTACAACACTTTGGAAATTGGCAAATGCAATTCGCAAACGTCAATACATTTGAATGTTGCCATGTAAAAAATATTTATCAATTTTTCAAGAGATAGGTTTCACGGTATCATATTCACTTTTCAACCATATAATTTTTAAATTATGAAATAAATTTAAAAGTTAAAAAACTGTATTTTATAACTACAGTAAAGGATACTAAAGCTTAGAAAGTAAATTTTATTACAGTAAATTTTTGTTTTCTTTCGAATAAAAATATATTACTAACATTTTTGTTCTGATTAATCCAACTGGCATTTGTTCTAATAATTTTCAATAATGTTTGTTTGTTTGTTACGCTTTAATGACTTAACTGCTCAATCGGTCATCATGAAGTTGTGCTCAAATATTGTCTGGGATACAGTGTAGGACATAGAGTACCTAACAGTCTGGAAAAGATCTTCTTGAGCGTCTAGGTCATGGGTCGGCAACAGGCGGACCGCGGAAGTTATATAACTAGCCCTATTTCATACATTTAAAAACCCATTATGTTTTTTTTCTGTACCGCAATAAAAAAACATCAACTGTATCCGGACGTTACTTAAAATTACTTGTCGACTCCTCTATCTAGGTGCTTAGCTTTTTTTATAAGTGGAAATGCCTACCCATATTGCGGGGACAAGTGCAGATTATATCGACCTCGCACCGGCTTAACCTCACAGTGTTCCTCCCGAGCATATCGTCGGGGCTACGGGACCGCTCTCGCATACATCCGCGGCCCCGCCTGCGCCAGCTGCCGAAACAGGTTCGTTCCTGGGGAGTGTGAACTTCCCCATTCCTCCTCCAGAAAGGCGCGCCATCCTACACTGCCTTTTGTCGTTAGTGACGGATCCCCCCGAACCCGTCACCTAAAGGACATAGGGGCTAGAAAAGCGAATGGCTTTCTCAGTCCCCTGCGGCTGATCTGGTATAAGTTCCCGCCGCCGACCACAAAAAGGCTGCAAGGGGCAGGATTAACAGTGTGAGGGGACACCGTCTCCTCTTCCCAATACAAACACTTCTCTTCCTCCGCGATTTCACCTCGGCTCGACTCAAACGAGCCCACCTCGAATGGCCACCGGTGGCACCACACGGACCGGCTTGGGTCCCTCTTGATTCACCGTGGGTGAAAAGCCACGGCTACTAAGCCCCATCACCACGACAAAAAGGAAACCCAGGGGGTAGCATAGCCTAGGGCCATCTGCCGGAGAACTTGTGATTTAAAGGGGTTGTCTCAAACATTTTTAATGACACCTATCGAAAACAAATATTAAAGATAAAATCGTCTGCTGTCAAAATATATACTGCAAACCACAACAATGCCATATTTATTCAATGTTATAATTATAATCGATGTTAACAGCTTACTTAATAGGATGGTAAATAAAAGTTGTTTCAGCAATCCTTACAAATTAACCACAAAGTTAAAAGTTGCACTTATACAGACTTATCATTGCTGTATTTTTC
>DWTW01000841.1:0-14385 GCA_018246275.1 Papilio slateri | reverse complement strand
CGGCCCCGCCCCCTGTGTAAAACCCACCCATTCATTAGCTTGTTGCGGATGCCTATGGGTAGCGGGCACTTAACATCAGGTGACCGCTTGCTCGTTTGCCACCTTTTTCCATAAAAAAAAAATTTAAGTAACGATAGAAAACACAATATCTTTTTTTTATTTTTATGTTTGATGGATGCTGTTAATTTTAAGGGTTCTTTTTTTTCGCCACCGGCTGGAGTGGCCGTGCCCACAAGTCGTTCAAGTATGATGTTATCAAGGGCGTTTGAGCCGGGCTGCAATCACGGTTGAGGTAAATCTGTTCCATTGCATCGAGTGGCAGGTTGCCTGCGTCAAATGCGCACTCGTTTTTAATTGACGTCATAGTTGTGCGTGGGACCTGGTAGGAGTCTATCCCTAGTGCATCAGGTTATCAAGTGCGATCGGTCATTAACGACGGCGAGGGGCGGTCGCGGCCGCGTCTCCCCGGCGGTTACATTCACTAAATTCCCGGGCGCATTTCTCCCGGGCTCGATTGTCCGCAGCTCCATTTACAACGTCTACACGCCGCGCCAGTTCCTTTTACGCTTTTATTTACGCTCCTTTTATTATTTTTAAAGTCCGTTTGTTCCTCGCGCGCCGTCGGGCGACGGTTATTTATTTTTTGCCGCCCGGCCTCCCGGCGACCGTGTGTTGTCGTGTCCCTCGTTTTATTTTTATTTTCCTGCTTCTTATTATGGCGTTGGTTTTTTTATTTCTCTCTTTACTTTATTATTACGCGCTCGCGTGTTCGCTTTGCTTTATTCCTGTGTTAAGAGGTGAGCGGCTGGCGTCGTTGTTTTTTGTTCTTTCTTATTAATCGGCCCTCACACCGAATTATGGTCATTAAAGGATAATTTGTATTATGGTAATTTGGGATGCGTGTAATTTTTTGTTTTGTAATAGGAATGTTTTCGTGCGGTGGCCGTAATTGGTCTGTTATTTTATTATAACTCATGAATCGTTTTGAAATTTAATTTATAAGAAAGAACGAAAAAAAAAAAACAATTTTAGGTATTCTTTGTAACAACTTTGTTGTAAAACACCTTCGATACCATGTAAAAATGTATGCCGTCTTCTTATCTTTCAATTCTGTCAGGATTGATTGTGACCGACTGATGTTTTCATGTTATATTTACTCACACACTCTTCCCACAGGGTCCACCACAGCCGGGGCAGCCTATAAAATTCACCGTTGGCGAATCCTGCGACCGAATAAAGGAAGAATTTAATTTTTTACAAGCACAATATCACAAGTGAGTATCAACAACAGCACAGACCGTGCAGTACCTGTTCTATTAATTCTATCCTATTAAATTGTCTACTTTTTCCCGTAACGATTCAAAAGAAAAAATGTTTTATTCTTAGAATGAACACACGGCTTATTCGTATATTTGAGTAACAAAACATCTAAAATAGGTTAATCCGGGGCTCGCTTTGTCGTCGGATATCGGTGAAATCATTTTTTTTACCTGTCGTTTAGGGTACACTGAACAGACCTTTTTTGACTTTTTTTACTTTTACAGATTACAGCTATGTATTTCATAGCTCCATCTATTATATTGGGCCGTTCGGAAAGTGATTTCATTTATCATGAATGATTGAATTCAATAAATTCAATTTCTAAACGATTTTGCGAATTGTTAGTCAATTTGCACTACGCTGGCGAACATATTAATCTATTCGATAATGAAATAGCAAAATAAGCCGAAAATTATATTTAAAAAAAATGCTTGTGTGAAAAAATGGCGGTAAAAAAGTATAATCCGGTCCTCTATTGGAAAAAATGGATATTACTTTTCGAAAAACCTATATTTAGCGATATTGTTTAAAATACATATATTGTTCTGTGCCGATGGCGCCAGTTGTGTTGTGTACGAATTTTAAATCACCTCTGTTCTCTTCCATGTTTATCCAAGTAAAAATTACAAAATATTTGTAACATGAACGCAGCCAGTGAATACACGCGCGGACGTGTGTGTTGTGTAATGGGGAAGTATTTCCCTATCATAATATAATTACAAACGATGTAAAGTTTGTAAACAAACAAACGTCACTTGCCATACAGGGCCAACGCCATTATACTTGTTATATTTTCATCGGAAATGTTGTAATTTTGTGAAAATTGTTTAATATGGATGATTAGATGTTTAATAAGAACGTAATGTGAGAAAAAATTGGTTCTCGAAAATATTTTGAAATTCACGAAGTTAGTATGGTGATTTGGAACGAGCTGTATCAGCCAGCTTAATACAAAAACAGTTTTTGTTTTTCAATTTTTTTATTTAAAAACTTCCCTAAAAATTGCTCAGTGTATGGCGACAGGCGTACTATCAGGACTATTGGACTGGGATGGCTATTGGGATATCTCGTGTTTACCTTTGGGTATTAGTAAAGAGTCTTAATAAACCTAATTGTGTTAAATGACATTTATTCATTTATTTATTTATCTATAAATCATTAATTTCACCTCGAATCGAAGCTTACATGCTATAGTATTATGAGAATCTCGAAACATAATAAAATTAAAAGCGGTAAAAGAACTCGACGCTTAGTTCAAACGGTTCCTATAGTTAAACACGATAAGAGGTTTTTATACCCATACAGCTCATTTAATGATTGTTCTTTCCACTAGGTCACTGGTGTTATCGATTTTTTTTTATTGTACAGCGATGTCGAGTAAATAACATCGATTAAACTTGTTCATTTTACGATACCCGTTTAATGGCAACAAGCGGTCCCACCGAGGGCGGAGTACCGATGCATTAACAAAGAACTGCGTGTCGCTAATCTTATTTAAATTAAAAACGCGTTTAATAGGTGAAGGCAGATATTATAACATATTATTTCTTTTTCTGATTAAGTCTTGTTTATTCTGTTTGTTTCGCCACTATTAATTCGGTCAGTTGTTATTTGATATGTAGATTTATGGTCTATAGATATATGATAATTAAACTTAGTGATATTCCCATGAAATATGTAAAACAAAAGATAAATAACTCCTGACTCCATAGCCTTAATGGGGTGGTAAGAATAAAGACAATTTAAATAGTATAAATCTACTTATCACAAAATCTTATTTACCTACTCAATGTGAAAATTGGTGAGGCCATTGTTTCCCACATCTAAGATATCAGATTTGGTATATCTACCTATAAGTACACGTTTACGTGCACATCCATATGAGAATGTTCTTTGCTCACACACTAGCGACCGTCCTGGCATTTACTGTAATCGTCTCTAACGTTTGTTACACCGCCACACGCGGCGAACTAACGACCCGACACCATTACCTTTTTACTTTTATTGCCTGTCAAGATAATGTGACTCAATCGATACATTCAATACACGATAAGAACGGTTTCTGTTTGTTGTTACAGTTTAAAATTAGAATGCGAGAAGCTGGCCAGTGAAAAAATTGAAATACAGAGGCACTATGTTATGGTAAGTTTAGTTTTTTTTTTTGATTTATAAAAGAACAAGGGTTCTTTGTTTGTGGTTATGATCATTTTATATATTAATTACATCAGTTCATTTAGCGGTTTGATCATTCGCCCGCAATAATGGTCGACGTGAGTAATACACGAGCATGTGTTTACAGTGAATTACGACTTGTCGTCATCCTTATTCGTCGCTCGCATGTAATTATAAATAAATTACACGCCAATAATAATAACTTGTTTGCCAACTTCATGTTTTGACATTTTATAAAAAAGTATTCAATTTAATTTCTTTTGTCCTTGTGTGATTCAGACATTCAATAAAATATTTTATATTTCAATTATCGACATTAATAACTTTTTAGCTTTATCGTTTTATATGTTTTTATTATTTTTAATGATGTTTGAATTTTTGTAACTAATATTAATAATATTCGCTGTAATTGTATTAACAATTATAAAGCTTGTCCAAACAAGTGGTTTACATGTTTAAAGTTTAATTTTTGTAACTACGATCGTAGGTGTGGGTACTGCTACGATAAGGCTATGAACGCATAATTTTGATTAAAAACATTTAAAATAGACTATAGTATTAAAAATAAAATAAGTAATTATATTGCTTCAATAACGAAAAGCCATAGAAAACAGATTGTAAAGGGAGCATAAACCACAAAAAATGGCATCATTAAACATAAAAAGCATACCGATATTTGGCGGGCTCTCGCTCCCGTATGCTGCTGCCACTCCTATATGAATCACGATTAAGTGTTGCCAAATCGCTTGCAATTTATTTTAATATGCTTCAGAGGAAATTCTCGGGAGCATTTTTATGTGTCGGAAACACTTCTGGCGGGCTTCCAGGCGGCGGTGGCGGATCTTTAGTCACTCGGCCAACGATTTGAGCAGGCTAATCCGCGCCAAACGCTTTCTGTGTCGTGCTCGCCTGCGCCCCCTAATGTATGCCCACTAATTTGTGTCCTTTGTGTTTCAGTACTATGAAATGTCGTACGGACTCAATGTGGAAATGCACAAACAGGTATGTAAAAGTTATATTTCACATCAATTTATTATTCTTACATAAATATTTGTATATATAGCGAAGCAACAGTAAGATTCCTCTACGTCCCGGCGCTCCTCGAATTTCATAAGTAGTTCGCAAAGATTAATTTAGTTTTATCGTAATTTAACATGCGCTATGCTAATTTCCCAGACAATATAACTAAGAGGAAAAAAGCTCCCGACATATAGCCCGTAAAGTGTTTGAACATCAATTCTCATGAACGTGAAACACAGGTTCACTCTAAGCGTCCAGTCACCTGGTGAAACTACTTTCCTGTCATACCTACATATACCGACAACATGATCTCAAATCTATAACCCACCTGCTTGACAGGGAAGCGTGTTTGTGTTAATCTGCATTGTTAATCTTTTTGCACGTATGTTAAACCTTGTAACCGCTTCGTATATTACGACTATAGATATGTCAAAAGGCAGGGACCAAACAATATTTTTTTTCTTTATCGCATAGATAAAAATATAAATATAACTCGGCCGCCAAACGCAGTCGTCGGCGGTAATAGAGAAATGTTGTGATGGCGTTTATTTCAATACACTGCGCTATGATCGAAATATGATAGGGGGAGGGAGTTGAACGAGCTCCCCTCGGGCCGGCCAACTGAAACGCACAACATATATCTTTTAGTTAGGGACGCTTAGAAGAATTCACAAATCGAGCCCGTTTCTAGGGTTGTAAAAGTTTTATAATTTTTATTTCTACAAAAATCTTATTCCGAACCTTTATCAATCGCAATCAATCCTTATAATCGCAATCGTAGCCATCTATTAACATTTATAAATTCATGACGTACCTACAATGAAATAAAAAGTAACATAGAAAAAAAGTAATTTCAATAGAATTACCCACTTGTAAAATTCAACAAACAAACGGTTTAACTACCTGCTATTTACTCCGAACCTATCCTAATAGCTTAGTTTAGCTGCAATGTTAAAATTGAAATCCCCTGCATTCAGTCGACAACCCTAACCGCAGGGTAACGATAGGGTACGTAACGAATAGATATGAGAGTTGTGCGCCGGGGGTCCGCGCCGCAGGGGCGACCCGCGGGGGTCCCTCAGTAATCTGTTGATTTTACGCTCCTCGCCCTCCGCCGTACGAGAACCCCACTTTTAATAATAACAGTACTTTAACACGTACTCAAAGCTAAAACAAAATCAATTTACGCCTCTCAGAATGCCATCAACGATATTTCAGATTGTGAGAAAAATATCCTGCGGAAATTAGTGATGCAATATGAAACATTTAGGTACTTGCGTCTTAATTATTTATTTACATACTTACAATATACATTTAATATAACAAATTTAATTGTTAATTCTATGCTGAGATTTTAGTAACTAAATAAAATTAGCTCCTACGGCAAAAAATAGTACTAAAACCTGTCTATGATTATTTTTAATATAATAATAAAACGCGTTCCACTTTTAATTGTTAAAAACTGTAATGCAATTTGGTACTAAAATTCAAACTTGTGAATACGTACTTGAAGACGTAATACCTTCCCTCAATAAAGAAATGACCACAAGACAGAGGAGGCAGTCGGATACATGAAGACAATTAATACACATCCATTTTTGTTTTTCCTTTAATATTATGTAGGATATTATGCAATCATTATCAAATCAAAAAAACATAATGCTATAAAATAAGAAAGTTGTATAAGGCCAAATCATATTTAATTAAGTACATTGTAACAATTTGAAAACGACGGCCAATAATGCATCGTCTGTTTTGTTAAACGCGTAAATATAGCGAGCACACCGCGCCGCCGGTCTTCATGTATTATTGATGACACCGTCCATAAAATTATCCAGGGCCCGATACGCGGCGCGATATTTGCACAGGGCCGGCGAACTGGCGAGGGTGATTTAGAAGGGGCCATTGTTTGCCATTGTGGCGGACAGATGGCGGCACTGCCGTTCAATGGTCGAATGCGCTATTTAGCGTACACTGCTGTGCTTCATTGTAATGGATTATTACATTAGCACTTAACACGCGCAGTCGAGCGAGAATCAGAAATGGTCCCTCCACTTTGTTAAACTCCGCGTTCTAACATAATGGTTATAACGAGCGATGTTTTTACCGCGACCGTTCAGTCCGACATTGTGCTTGTTTTTGTGACTGCTATTGCGTGACGGTTCAACTATTCAATTATTAAAGTTTTTTTGTTGTACGATCTAGTATCAGATTGAATACAAATTAGTTTGACTGGTCATTTCACGCATTATAAACATTCATCACCAATCGCATGTCGGTAATTACGTATAGAGTTTTTAATGTCCTTATTATATTAACACTGAAAAAATAAAAAAAAAAGTAATTCGTTATTATACTATCTTATACGAATCTTTACAAAACCTTATATTTACACAATTTTTTACCTATTTTAAAATCCGATATTCATAGGTTTGTTTTAAATACAAGAAAAGACCTAGTTGCCATGACCCGGGTTTACGACCTAGCACGACTATTATTGTTATCATTTCAACCTTACGATATGCTAACCCAAATGATATGCACATTTTATTCATAGATTGCTTGCCATTCATGACTTCAATTGAATCAATCAAGTTTCAAACTTATTTGATTTGAATTGACTTTTATTAACAATTAATTTGACAATAATATGTGTTTGTTCTAAGCCCTGTTTTTGACACTCTAAACACAGTCACAGTCTAAAAAGAACAATGTCCTATTGGGAAAAGGAAACGTATTAAGGCGGTTGGTCGATAAGGTATATTTTCGGGTAGCGGGGCTCGAGTCGTGACCGCGACTAACGCGCGTTTTCCGCTCTTTCTGGCGACGACTAATTGCTTAGATTTTCTTTTGTTAGTCTCGGGGCTGGGCCGTGGCGAATCGCACCTACTTACGGCGTGAATTGATTGTTGCGTCTTTGTGCCCGTATCGACACGCCGTGTTATTGTTGCGCGCACTCACTCCGATATTATTCGCGCTCTGGTGGACTTTCACGTACACACGACTGTTGGCGCCGATATCACTGTTATACGTTATCACACGTTGTAAGATGACACCAAATGTTACGGCAACAACAATAGTGAACGGACAAAAGAACAAAAGTAATGGATTACTTTCTTTTTGTACATTAATGTTTCGTAACGTCAGCCCGGTTGCTGGGTCAATAAGTCACTGGTGTGCGACGTCTTACTGAATCTTCGTCATGTTTAAGACCTAATTAGTTCAATATCAGTTTCCTTTTTAATATAATTGATAACAATAAAAAACACATTGGTAATTGCCGTCGTCGTTTCAGCCCATATTCATCGTGCGTGTCAATGAGGTACGCCCGGATAAAATGGACCGATGATCTGGTCAAGGTTGCGGGAGTTTACTGGATAAGCCAGACCCGGCAGGGGACCGATGTGTGTGGCGATCAATGGGGAGGTTTACGTCCAGCAATCAGGCATATCAACTGAAACGACGACGACAATTATATAGAAATTGTATTATTTGATACCTACTGCACTCCGAAAACTCTTCCAATTAATTACACATTAATTTCTTGATCCTGCAGTAATTATTACATCCCTGTATTTATTACTAGTTTGGCAGCTCATTGCAAAAAGTATATCAGAGAGTTTTGAGCAGTGATTTGGTGGAGTGGCACAAGCGTCATAACGACACAAAAGGGCTGCACAATACGGGTCGGGCTCAGCTTTGTATGCGTTGTTTTACGAGCGGCCGTGCGCTCCGCTCCCCGCTCCGGGGCGTGCTCCCTCCCCCTCCCCCTCCCCCACGTTATGAAACTTTAACGCCGTTGAAAAACTACCACACCCTCACAGAATATCTATTGTGTTTATAGTCAATCCAATAACAATATTGCAGATCATTTTCCCTAAAGCTTTGGCCAAATGCACAAATACAAATAAAAGAATGTGTTTTTAAGTTTGTCTGTTGTATATTTTAACAAATAGAAAATAATCAACCATTCTCCTTCAAATGAAGATAACGTAACGCTATAAAAAGAATTGTTACTCAATTACCATAGCCTATTCTAATACGTTAATTAGGTTTAAATTAATGTTTTTTTCGTACTGTTATATTATTCTTCGTAATTAATGGAATAAATCCTTACAAATACTTATCCTTATGTTGGTTACACCTGTTTATCTTTGCGTACGTGGTTGTACTAAAAGTGCCCTTGTACTCATTACTTTTCTTGTCGTTATAAAATAAGAAAAGGAGGAGAGAGAGATCTAGTACCGACTTTATAGCATAGACATTGCCAACGTAAAATAGAAATTTGTTCTACTTCAGCCAATTAATTTTTCGGAACCATTCATAGTTCATTGTGTTATTTCTTAAGAATATAAGAACATGTAATATATTCTTCGAACAGCAACATTTATTTACCAGAATAGATTTATGTAAAAAAATTCTGTAGGAAAAGTGAATTCCACGCTTCCCGCGTATAATTCCAAGCCAGAAGTTTGTCCGTATAATTAAATAATTTACGGGTTATTGCGATTCCACGCCGGCTATCCCTCGGCGTGATGCGTTCAAATTATTCATACGCGGGCCGAGGCGTGGCGGGGCGGGGGTTTGTTTACCCTTGCATTAGGGCCGCGTCCGCCGGCCGGCAGTGATGAAAACATTGCACGTGCCCGATCCGCTTAGCCGCTATATAATGAAACAACAGGGGATGCGGCCTCCTCGCTAATCCTGTTTGTTTTCCACTGAGCTTTCAGACTATCGACCGACTACACGTCAACTATGTTGGCCTGGTAATTGTAATTAGGGTGCGCTTTGTTCGGCTCAATTGTAATCTTTTAACTTGGGTAACCAGAGATAGCATTCGCCACACGTTTTGTATGTGCTTTAAACGGCTTATTTACCACCAAGTTTTTGTTTTCATTATTACTTCTCTCTTTAAAAAGTTGTTTATAGATCCGATATCCGAGAAATAATTGACCACAAACGCTTCGGTGTATGTGAAATATAATTAGTTGAACTAATCGTAAATTAGTTTAAAATCTTTCAATTTAGATGGATACAAAATTAAGTAAAAATCTTTATTACAACGTATCGTATTGCGACAACGTAGCTTTGTTGTAATAATATTAAACACTCTTATTATATTTAATTCGACTGGCTTATAAAAACATCGTAGTCACGTTTATCTGTATCGACATCTTTAGGTCTCCTAAGTATCATAAATACACCAAACACTGTCTATACATTTGAACGAATCGAAAAACCAAAAAATCGATCGATAAAAACATTTGAGATTTGAACCTCTGACTTAGATTGTAATTCGGATGCATCAACGCGAGCCTACCACCGTTTGGTATCTTTTTTTATAATAATTTGATAAATTATATTGATAAATTATAATCGCGTTTGATCTATTTACAACATGTAATTAAGATTAGCATGAATTTTGTTATCAAATAACTTCTGAATTTATATTTCGTTAAGCGATAACATGCAACGTTAAGTATGTCGAGTTGTAAACATTTATTATTAATGGAACGAGTTTATAGCCGCGCACGGTGCGCACTGGAGCGTGTGAAGCGCCTTATCAAATTATAGCCGTCGAGTGTTCACATCGTGCGGGCCGTCGTCAGGGGCCCCGCATAATGGGCCCGCTATCTGCTGCATCTACAGACGTACATGCCGCTGTGAATTGTCTAAATGAACTCGACGGCTCACAATCGACGCTCCGTCGCCCCTCCGCTTTAAAAGGGGAATTATCTCTCCATCTAGCGAGAGCGTCGCGCGGCAGATGGCGCTTGCAATAAAACCACCGAGCGGGATATCGCTCGTCCGCTGCCCCTTCGCTCTACTCGGTCGTGGAGCCAAATTAAAGGATTTACCGTAACCCCTCGCAGCCGACCCTCGCCCGGCAACAATCACCTCTGTATTAACTCTAATTGTGTTTTCAAATTTCTACCCTACATTGATACGGGGCACCATGTGAAGAAATAGGGAGCCTCGACTCCCCTAACGCATTATTAATTTCGCTCCGCACAATGCATCGGTAACTGTTCGTGCGAGGAAGCTTTACGAATATTAAACCTTGTTTCATACAGCTTTTGTTATTAATTTATGAATGTTGAACTGCCTTTAAAAATACCTGTACAAGTTTTAGTCTTTACAGTTTTTTTTTACTTTAGTCTTTCTAAAAAAATTGACACTTAAAGAATTTCAAGCTTTTGTAAAATATAAAAAATAAAATTGTAGTATGATACGATTGTTTAACTTTTAAATAAGCTTCATAAGTGCAATAGATTGTTTTTTTTTATTTTGCAATAAATTATTTTTCATATTATTTTGATAATTCACAACAATTACAGTTGTAGTGTCTTGTGAACTTAGGATTGGACGATCGTATCCCCTCTGGGCTGATTTGTCCCAATAATTTTCCACAAGATATAAACTCATGCTCGATGTACGTCGAATGGCTCAAACTCCCTTGATTCATCACTTTCGTCGTATAAAGAGCATGAGAATTTATTTTAGTATTGTTATTCAGAGATAATAAATGATTATCGAGAATAATTAAGTGGATTTAGTTTTATTGTGGTCGTGTGGGGTTTGTAGCGGGAGCGGCCGGAGGCGGCGGCGCTAATCTAATTACAACGAACGCGGCCTCCGTCTGATGGGCCGCCTTAATTGCACTGATTGAGACACGGATATTGATTTGGAAACAGCTCGCGCCGGCCGAGCGGTGCCGCCGTGCCGGGTCGCCGTGCCGGGCCGCGGCCGCGCGTGAAACGACCCTCATGAATAATGCACGCCGCGTTCGCTCCTTCGCTCTTCATTCAAAGCGGACGATTTCTATTCGACTCGTAAAATACACGCCTATGACTCACTCATTTTACATTCACTGTAATACTCCGTAAAAATGCAGCTCGCCCGCTCTCCGAATGCTAAGGAGACCGCATTACCATTGTTTTCTTGCGTAAGTATTCAAAATTAAATACGCCGCCGCCGAACAAATGCTAACTCGATTTGTAGACGTGTTCGATTTAACAGTGTACCGTTTCTAGTTTTTTTTTATTCTATTCACATATCAGTTTAGGTTTCTGTTTTCCTTTGTATCATTTTAGTATATTATTTAGCTTTGTAACTTTAAATTGTATTATTTAGCGACAGCCAGCAAAACCTTCACCTGACTAAAAATCCCGTCGTACATTTATCAAACAATCAAAAATTTGATATATATAAATCCTGCACAAGTAAACCGATATTACAACATTCAGAACTCTTTAAGAGAAGTAAGTATAAGGTCTCGATTCACCATGTTTCTAGTTTTAAATTTTATCTCACATTCCTCAGTACAATGTACAAAGAACTGTTAAACTGACTTTTATATTCTGTCTGCAACAATCGAGCGTTTCCATCGATTCAATCGTAGCGATTCCAAATTACCACATGTGTTTGATCGTAAAACTAAATTTAGTTGAAACGCCAATGTAAATAAAAAAAGAACTTGCTTACTTTATTAAATCTCAGCATACACGCAACAAAACTACATCTGTTGTGCGACAGCGGACCCGTCGACAAACACGAAACGACCCAAATGAGAGAAGGGGTAACTACAAATAAAAGGGGCGCCCACCCTCGAAGCTATTGAAGCTTCATACCCTCACAATTTGACACTAGTGTACATTTTAAACAGGATTCAAATGATTTATCATGTCACTAATAACTTAATTGTTACATAAAATTCTTGCGCAAAAAAGTCATATATGACTTTATAACCTAAGCTGTGTTGCGATAGCAAACGTTATAGCGAAAAAACATTGTCAGGAAGTGTTACCACATGTAAAGACAAGTTGCACGAACATGATGATGAGAGTAACACCAGCGTAATCAAGCAAATGTTATTTTTTTTATTTTTATAACAGCATTTCGTAGATTCGGGGTCTTATAATGATTTAAAAACGGACTACCGGAATTGGCTATCATGACTATGTACATTTTATTTATGCTAAGAGTCTGATTTGTTTTCTAAGAGGTTTATTAAGGTTGTAAGTTGTTAAACAATTCTCTCACGCAATCAATGGTCATTTAAATGCTGACATAATCGTAGTATCTGTCGGTGGAACGGAATATATACATTTAATTTATTTAAAGAATTACACACGTTATGGTAGATAGTAGGCATGCTAAATGTTATAATTTGCATATTAGATATTGAACCTAAGCAATATTTTTAGATAGATGTGATAATGTTCTGTATGTCATATGTCAAGAATTCAAGATCCTTTCTTTTGGAAAATAAATTGTGATATTTTCGTTTAAATCATATTTTTAAGATTACGATCCAATCTCCAATTATTTGATTAGGGAATGAATACTCGATGGTGCGAAAAACGGTCGGAGAGAACGTTTAAGTGAAATAAAGTAACCAGATCACACTAAAAGGATTATTTCGAATTAAAAAGTCTTTGAAGTCTTGGAAGTGTTACTTAAGGTATAGTATCGTTCTAGTGTAAGAACCGATTGAGCGTCAAGCCTTTGTTAGCGAAGCTAGAAAGTTTTCTTAAGAATATAAGAAATAGGTCGAGTACACTACAGCTGGCACAATAGACTTCAAATAATAGTCAATACTTTAGTATAATTTATTACATATAATTAGAATTTTTAGCATCCATCTTTACTTTTCTTCTCTCCTTAGTCAACTGCTGAACGTAGGCGTAACGTGGTTCGGATCAGATCTGTCCCCTGCCGCCTTCGTACAGTGGACACCCGCAACCATGATCAGACCAACGGTCCATCTTGTGGGAGGTATACCTATACAGCGACCTACACGTGGCCGCCATTCTAAGGCTTTTAGACCGAATCGGCCATCCGTTCTGCGAACAATGTGTCCAGCCCATTGGCCACATTTAAGGTTTGCGCTTCTTCAGGCAATGACAGTTGCAATAGTTCTACTTTTCCTTGTTCTTTGATTGACCATGAGCCGTCTAATGGAGCCCAGAGCAAGAGGCTACGTCTCAGCACGATAAGTCATCACAGGCAATACACCCTGGTCGAAGACTTTCATCTTAAGACACTGCGGTAGAAGTAAGGACGAGAAGATATCTCGAAACTTCCTTTTTGAACTAGTTTTCTTGGGTTATCGTAAAAGGCATCTAAAAAGAGCACTACCATTGTCACATTTTAGTTGTTATATGTTCTGTTATAAGTGAATAGTGATGGTAGTCTTGTATATTTTAATTAGAAGGTATGATTACGGAAGTTAATTAGACGTAAACTAAATGTATTCCTATAATTTCATTTATCTAATTATCGTATAATTATTACATAGTATAATATTATACTATATGTAAAGTAGGACGGAATTTATGTGACATTATAGTATTAAATGTGCATAATATTAAATTATACCCAATGATAATTGTATTTTTTAACATATGTTTAAATATTTATTTTGTTTAAATCTTGTATATTATGCTAATTTAAGATAATAAGGAAGTGATTTACATATGTATCTGAGTAGCCACATCTATCGATACGCATCAAGCGTCTGAGCTGTGGCTAAGGTATGTAATTACATTGAAGATGTAGTAAATTATTTAGTTTATGTGGATGTTAACTTATCAGGATTAATTTTACAAAGTAGACACTTTCATTTGTAGGTACTATAAGAAACTTTCCTTTTTTTTAATTAGATGAGCTTTATTAAAACGTTAGTTAAATTTAACTTCTTCTATTATTAAAAACAAGCTCAAAAAGGGACTATAAACTATTGCCCGTTCTAGACTTATGTTAAAAACATGACTGATTAGAAACATCTCGTATTTTTTGAAAATTAGAAATTATTATAATATAGTCTGTAATAAGTACTTAACAAATTATGTATTATATGTGTATATATAT
>DWTW01000840.1:0-14386 GCA_018246275.1 Papilio slateri | reverse complement strand
GGTCCATACTGACTGTTGGTAATACAATTATTTTTACATTGTAATAATGAGAATATTCACCTTGACGGTCACATCCTTCTTCAAGATCGACTTCAATGGCTCTAAAGCTTTCTTCTTAGGCTGCGGAAACAAAATAATTATTTATAATGGAAAACAAATGTAATTTTTCAAAAAAAAAAATAGTATTGTATAAGTATTGTTGCTTTCAATTAGATGGCGTTAATCTCAATCTTGAAATGATTTTTTTTTATCCTGATCAGACCATATTCCAGACCAGGATCATATTTTAAAATCAATCAGAGGTCTAAAAACACATTGAAAGATTCTGTTACGTTGACAAAGAAGAAGGTAATAAGAGAATATTAATATTATTACAGGGGCGGTCAACCCTCTTGACAGTCCGAGCTATTTTTCAAAATTTGCAAGTTTTTGCGAGCCGCAATTAAAATTACATCCGTAGCAAGAGTGATACAAATTGTTTCGTCCGGAGCACAGTGTCAACTGTCCGTTACAATGAAAGTTTAAAATTTTAAATCGTTGTGGAGTTGTTCGATTGCGGACGATTACGCCCCTCTTTTTGTTCCTTCGCACAGTTTTCACGGACGGAATGAAATTCGCTACAACATTGCGCTTAATCTTTCATATTTTTGTCCGTAATTTAAGAAATTTTAAAGCACACACGAAACGATATTAATTTTTGAAAAATATATTAGCACAAAAACGAAAAGGAAACTCGGACACATTTATCGAGATCCACAAATAATCCTTCAAAGAGCCGCATGTGGCTTGTGAGCCGCAGGTTGGCCACCCCTGGCCTATTATATAGTGACGACTCTATAACAAAACACAAAAAAAAACAAGAGCTAAAAGCATACGCTACAAGATAAACTCACCTGTTCCAAGTTTTTCTGATCTTTGGAGCTCCTATTCCTCAGCGTCAGGACGTTGGTGGGGCTGGTGATGGAGCCACGGGTGGTGCGTCTGCTGTCTACGGGAGTTGGTGCGTTGGATCGAGAGTTGCGGCGATTCTCTGACGGTTTGATCTAGTGACATACATATAAGAATATAAGCATCACGCCTGCAACCCAGAGGTGTGGGCAGAGATGACGGATTTCATTTTGGCACGGTCCTGGCGCACTTCTCTCGCTTCTACATTCATATGTCTACTACATATCAGTTATGGGGTCTCTAATACCACGTTTTTTTACAAGTAGAATCTAGTTATTTTTTAAATTACAGTGTATTCTCTTTTAGGGTCCATATATATAGATGAGGTCTGTGTGGACCATGCACATTCTCAATACCAGTTTCTGTTTTTTTTTTTTTATAGAAGAAGGTGGCAAATGAGCTCAGTACACACGATATCAAGTGACCTCTACCCATAGGCTTCCGCAACAAGCTAATGAGTTGCAGATGTGTTGCCTACCTTTAATGGGCAGAGGAGAGGATAAATAGAAAAAAGAATATTTCCTCTTTCTATCCATCTCCTCCCCCGTCAAATCCTCTTCCCCTTATTAGAAAAGATTAGAAAGGAAAAAGGGACTAGTATTAGATGTCTGTAGTAACAAAATTATTAAAATCCGAATCATAGTCAATATAGTGTCAAGTCATTTTATTGAATATGATTTTAATGGCAGTTCCAAAATGGAAATCATTCGGGTCTACTTTTAACGAGACGAAACCAAATGGAGTTGTAGTTTTATGTCTTTTTTTATAGAAGTGGGCAAACTTTTTTGACTTGACTATACCTGCTTCTTTTATTTATAAATAATACCTACAGAATACCTTACCTTGATTTTGACAGCTGGCTCTTTCTTAGATTTGCTCTTTTGGAACTTGGCTTGTTTGTGATTTATTATGGGCTCATTGGAGTCGTCATCCAGATACACAGGTTCTGTCACACCTAGTATACAGTCTCCAGCATTAGGCTGTAATAAACAAACATTTTTACCATATTTTAGTAGATATAAATTCAAACACACACATTCTTGACCCAGAGGTGGAAGCAGAGATTACGGATTTGCATCTGGCACAGTCCTGGCACACATCTCTCACTACATCTATGTATGTCATAGATGTAACAATTTATGTATTTAACAATTGTAGAGCTCACAGTGACATCTGTTGGACAAATGTGCGGGCTCAACCGGGGAAATACCACGACCTTACAGAAGACACGCGACAAGTAGAAGTATTTCTGCCTTTCATCTGTTGAGTGAGGTGCCGGTGGCCTATTCTAATAAGGAAAGGAAATATCCTTTTTTTCTGTTTACCCCCCTCATCTGTCCATTAAAGGTAGGCAACGCATCTGCAACTCATTAGCTTGTTGCAGATGCCTGTAGGTAGCGGACACTTGATATCAGGAGAAGGGCTTGCTCGTTTGCTACCCTCTTCTATAAAAAAAACCTAAATTAAATAGAATAAAACATTCATTGTAGTGTTTTTAGTTTTTGATAATTTATATCAATTGGTATACTGGTCTATAAATAAATAAGCATTCATACTCATAACTCATAGGTAGGTAGGCAGAGATTAAGGATTTCCTAATGGACAATCCTGGCATATCTCTCTTGCTTCTTTTACATCCATACATGCTTGTTGGTCATGCTTACTCTCAATTATTGCCTTTCCTTAGTCAATCACTAATCTGATCAATACAAGATCATATCATAGTTTATTCCAACTCAAGATGTAAAGTTTAACGTAACGTAAGTGTAAGTTTAAGTAAAGTAAACAAACAACACTTACCATACATGGCAGCCATTACACTTTATATTTTCAACTAAAATGTTGTAATTTTGTGGAAATTGTGAGATAAAGTGAAGTGAAATTGTATACTAAGGACAGCTAATGTTAGAAGTTAATGTGAGAAGAAGTTGATTTCTTAAAATATTTCATAATATAAGAATTATATCGTAAAATGTAAGCTGTACCCTTTGTTTTCAAACTTTACAAAATTGGAACAAACTATAAAACATCTCTTACCAACACATACAGCATACTCACCGCCCCTCTGGGTAAAGTCTGTGGTGGTAGTCCGAGACGCAGTCTCGTCCGCATGTTTGTCTGCTTACACATCTCTGAGAACTCGTAGAAGTCATTCACTTTGTCGACGCACAGCTCACAAATTAGAGGTGGCATCTTATCGTCTTGGCCTACCTGAAAAACGATGATAATGGGCTATTAGCACATAGAAATAATTATACATGATGTGCCAATAGCCTAACGGTTAAGGCTAAGGACTGCGAAACATGCACACCATGATCGTGGGTTCGAATCCCGCCATCCGACTATTGTTGTGAACCATGTCCAACCACCAACCAACAACATAGTGCTTCATTAGCCAACAACGACCACTGCTGGACGTACACATGTTCATCCAGTGGTCTCCTACAACCTTGACCATCTAGGTTACTTAGTTTACAAAAAATAACAGTATAAATATTAAATGATCTTGTATTGTCTAGCGTCTAGCCTAGAAATATGGGTTTTAGGTTAGGTAGAGTTAAGAAAAACTTTCACATCATATAAAATGAGGCAAACAAATCTTTGGAGACACTTTATGAGCACAGGACCATTGGCACATTAACCATAAATTTTGAAATTATGGATAAACACATGTACCTCGTTCGAGAAACAACCCTCAGGCTTCCATCCATGAAAAATTATAATTTCATAAATTTATACAGTAAAGAAGTCTTGTGGCATTTTTTAACTAACAAAAATACTAATGATGAGCCTTCAGCTGAATTTTAATCTTCATTTTATAATTTATGGTAAAGATGTTCTAGTACTATGCTTTTAAAGTAACAAAGGCCTAAGTACTAGTCCTTTCTCCCTTCTTATTCTTTCTAATGAGGAGGGGATGGGAAGGGGAAGAGGATTCAACGGGGGAGGGGATGGTCAGAAAGAGGAACTATCCTTTTTTCTATTTATTCCCTCTGCCCATTAAAGGTAGGCAGCGCATCTGCAACTCATTACCTTGTTGCAGATGCCCATGGGTAGTGGTCACTTGATATCAGGAGTACCGCTAGCTTTTTTGCAACCTTCTTCTTTAAAAAAAATCTTTTTTTTTTATTATAAATGTTATCAATCTGTGCAATATTAAAAAGTCTAATATTTGGCTGTACAAAAACCTATATTGTTCGACACACTGTACACTGTTCTATGAAGCCAAGTAAGTTTAAGTTTTAACTGACTGCAAGGAGGGTTATGTTTTTAGTGGGTATCTATGTATGTCTGTACCATTGTAACCCAAACGTCTGATTGATTTTGATAAGTGATTGTCATTTGAATTATATTCTTCCTCAGAGTGTCATAGGGGCACATTTTTTTAACCGACTTCAAAAAGGAGGAGGTTATCAATTTGTATGTCAAATTTATTGGTTTTTTAAATTAACTATTGTTTGTAAACTTACTTTGTTCATCATAAAGTGATAACGTTGATCATATTCACCTGATGAGATATGGTAATAGGGGTTTGGAAAGTTTTTTGTGAATGATTTGCCACCATTAGCCTGGAGGAGGCATCTATAGCTACACCGGACTTGAGGTGGCAGAGCACACAAGGCGCCTAGCCTAAACCTCAAAGAAAGTTAATATTTCACCATGTAAATCTGTGTAGCCCAATATAAATCACATAAAATCAGACAAGACACAAATAAGTATTTTTAATTGTCTAAGACTTATGTTAATATTATGCTAGAAATAATGGTGTTTGTGAATCAAAAAAGATTTTGCTATTTAGATAGAGACCACAATAGGCTTTTCTATATATACGAAAGGGTGTAGCAAAAAATGGAGGGAGAAAAGTTAACCTTATTAATACTGTACACAACAAACATTAACCTTTTAAACAAACTCCTATTATTGCTAATTTCTGTAATACAAAAATATTATGCTCTCAATTTTTAAATTTGAAAGATTTAAAATATCATGTATATTTAATTAAGAATAAACAACTATTTCACCATAAAAACAATCATTAATATAAAACATATGTATAATGAATTTAATATGTAGAATTCTAGATCTTTTAAGGTAGTTTTAAATAAATTCGCTATACTACACCTCTATATGAACGCATTCCCTTATTTTCTGTGTGAGGGGGACATCACCATCCAAATCGACAACATTCTGTATTATCGGCATTTTGTACCCAGCACCAGCGCCACAAAGACGGCATCCTCGATAAATCTCGTAAATCGTCTCCTCCTCAATTTTAGAATGCATAAAACGATCCATTTTAAGATAAGATTTAGAACGCATTTATACTATATAACAAAAACCAATTGCCGCTTTTCCGCCATTATCAAAAGTGTTTGGTGTTGTCAGTTATCACTTGTCAATGAGCAACTGCGCAACGCAGCGTACAAACAACAAAAAAAGCAATAATCATAACAGATTAAAATCAATCATTTATTTCATAAAATATATTGGCATTAAAATAATGATATTAAAACAAACGGTGATAACACACAACGTTTTATACCTGTTATTGGCGAAGAGCCTATTAAACCTTGTTTAATAGGCTCATCACCTTCACTTTTGCACATGCGATAAACTTCAAAATATAGATTTTAAAGAAGTTTAAAAATTTTCGCATCAGTATAATACATCAAACAAATGCTATCAGCCTATATAGTAAACAAACAAATAGCAACTACGTTTACAACAAGAGACGGGATTTTTAAATGGAACATATGAAAATAAGCTAATTTACTGGACATTTTAGTGTATTTTGTATATTATATTCCTAAATAATAAATTTAAAACTTTTGTGATCATAGAAACTAAGCTAAAATAAAACGTATATTATCCCTTACTGTCTGTGCTGCGTCTTCAGTCATATTTTCTGCACCAATTTCTATAATCTCAATTAATTCAATCCATATTTTTGAAATAATATTTCTATATTCACTTGTATTCGTCCATTCTTCCAACTTTTTTAGTATCTTATCCCACTGTTTTGTATTATTATGATTACCAGGAATTGCTTTATCAAATTCATTTAAAATGGCTTGTAACACTACGGTCTTGTTAACTAATTTCATATCTTCAGCACCATAAATTCTTATTGGTTGATTTCTATTTGCTATTAAATTTTTTAAAATTAAAAAAATAATTCTAGTCTCTTCTACGTTTTTGTACTCTAAGGTACGTATTAGAGCTCTAAATTGTTTATGCGATTCCCAGTCCATTATTTTTACAAAAACCACATCTTTCAATGTTTCCGTCAAAGCATCGGAAGCTTGTTTTACTTTACGATCATCCGTTTTTAAAATCATTGTCAACATTTCAGCTAATAAATCGCTAAAGCTTCTGCGAGTATTGCAAATTTTGTATTGCTTACAAAGATGAGTGAACTCCGAATTAAGTTCTTTTTCTAGTTCCTTCTGGATAGAATCGATCGTTGAGTTTGAATTTCTAAGGGAACCTCTTATAAAAATATTCATATGGTCAAATAATTTCGTGATAATTCTATTTGACACACTCAACGTATTTAAAATTGCTTTTTGAGTTCCCAATTTAGTTCTTAGTGTTTGATTACCCAAATTATTGACATGATCCTCGAGTTTTTGCTTATATAGTTGTTTGATTTTATGAAACTTATGTTTATTTATTTTGTTCTTAAATCTTACCTGCATATTTTCTAGAACGATTAGAGCTTGGTTGTACAAATGGAGGATGTAACGTTGAACGGACTCATCGTCTTTTATCTTACGTGGAGTCAGAATTTCTGCACGTTGTCTAAATTGCGACGAAGGTGGTGGATTAATATTTTTCTCGTTTGCAGTACTAATTTCTTCATTATCAAACAAGAGTGATATATTTATCTTCGTAACGCCCTCATCTTTTGCAATTACGTCGTTTATATTTTTATCAAGATTGATGTTACTTATTTTTAACAACTTTGGTAAGGTTCTTACTTTACTTTCCTTTGTTAATGTCTGAGATGTATCAGATTGACGGGATAAATTATTTTCTAATGAAAATTTATATTTTCCCTCAGTTACTTGCGCGAGTTGTAGTTCATAGTTCCACTTCTTGCCTAAATTGAGCAGGCCATTTAATTGAAACATGACAGCATTGCTATTTGTGAAGCAACCTGGGTAAAATAAAGTTGATTTAGTTTCGTTTTACTAATCTTTAGTAATATTATAAGAAGAAAAGATTTGATTGCTTGTTTGTTTCAGATGAACTTTAAAACTAGCGAACAAATTTTAAAAATTCTTACACCGATAGGCAGTTTTTTTTTTCTATCAGCGAGTATCCTTGGCTATATTTGTTTATTTGTATATCTATCTACCCGAGCGAAGTAGGGGTGGGTTGCTAGTACCTCAGAAGTAGGCATTTTCTTGACAACGTACAAACTCCTAGGTTCGCAATATAAATGGCGGTGATCACTTAACATTAGGCGACACGTTGCTCGCTTGCCAATAAATGCTATAAAAAAAGTTTGAACTATTGTCTATTCATTGACATTCACCCCCGACCACACAGAATGGAGACAAGTTATAGAGAATATCTTATAGTTTTTTAAAACAGGACAACATGATGCGTCGGCACTATCGAAAGGCGTCTGTTGTATATTTTTTTTACTCTCAAAGATATTAAAACTATGTATAGCTTAATGCGCTACTTACAAAATATCAGCAACAAGTGAATGAGAAACATTTTATGTTGGTAATAAAATGTTTATGGTTATTGATATAAACGGTTCTACTTTTGATTTTGAAACATTGGAAGTGGAATGTTACCTACTCATTTCAATTCTTCGATTGTTGACAATTCTACTTCGATCGATCAACCATAATCATACGAAGTTGAAAAATAAACTTGAAAATATATTATCTCAATGGCAGTCCAAATGTAAAGTTTAAATAATCTAAAGAAACAGTCCCTTTTCCATCGCTAACTCTACTCCTTATCCTTACCGTGAGTTCACACTGCTGAAAACATCACATAAAACGTGTTGTTGTCTCTCTCTTTCTCTATAAAAAAAACAGAGATGACAACATGTTTTCTGTTAATGTTTACGGCAGTGTGGAAAAACGGATATCTAGATCTCTTCGACAAGCAATAGTTGATTAAAAAAACAATAAAACCTATGATATACACTTCGGGGAAGAATACAAATCGAATGACACGTTACTCTTCAAAATTGGTCAAGCCGTTTAGATATGAGGTCACAATGAAGTGGAAGTAAATACATACGCGCATAAACAAAAAAAATACTCTCTTGTCAATCGGGAAAAAAGGTTGACAAAACACCCATGTCTCTTCTAAGAGCCCCAGCGCACTGAGCGAATAAGTGGCTTGTCGCGGTATATAGCCGCCCCTGTCAAACTGCCGTGCTGAGCACCCACGGTCGTTTAACGTTTACCGCGTCTGCCTCCGCGAAAACAGTTTTTTCTTACATATTTTTGAGTGTGCGGCACAAATCCGCGACCGCATCCGCTCAGTGCGTACACACTAGAACGCCCCCTTAATCTTTCTAACGCATCCCAAACTCTCCATTACCACGGGTAATCTAAGGGAATCACTATATCAGCCCCTTACACAAATACATTTTCAGCAAGTTAGGGGCCACCTACTTAAGAATCACTTATCTAAGTATCAGATTTTTCTAAATAGTTCTTTTGATAAATCGGACTTTTAGTTATTTATTATATATGTTGGAGCTTATAAAAATAACATTTAAAGTGATCCGGCTCCAAGTACCGAAAGGATGTTGAAGCTTCCGCCGTTGACGTTACGTCGGTAGTACTTGTGTTGCAGTTGTTGGCCAAAATAGTTAATATGTTTAAGAGACTTTATTGTTAATAATTTCCGCAGCGTATGCGATATATCGACTTTTTTGCTATTTTTTCACACGTTATCAACGTTTTCATACGGATCCCTATCGTTGCTTTTTTTTGCTTTGCTTTTGCTTTTTTTGAAAATATTTTTTCAAACCGATCCACTACTATTCCTAGCCTATTCAATCCTAACAAACAATCAAATCTTTCTTCTTTCTAATATTATTTTATATTTCTGAAATAAAATATGTATCGTAAGCATATTCATAAATATTTTAAATTTCTGAAAATTAATTAGATTTAAGACTTGGTAACTTGGTGTTGTAGATTTCTTTATAACATGTTAACGTTATATTATTATATTCTTATTATTCATAATTTTCCCGGTATTTTTGTTCATAATCATCATTATATAACATTATCGAACTACAGGTAAAAGAACCTTTTTTTAAGTCCCCGGGACTCAAGAATAATAACGCGTAGGTCCATAGCTCGGTAATTTATTTATAAGGGATTAGATTTCTCAAATCCTAGCGGGATTATTTATTATTCTGTTTCTTTCTTTATAAATAATGTTAATTTCATAATTTCATAATCTTATAAAACTGTGACGCAAACATTCTTAACAAACACATTGCATAAGAGGAAAATATTAAAAAAAAAACCTGTTCTGCCCAAAACAATCACTAATAATGCTACTTATCATAAGTTACTATTTTGGGAGTAATCATTAATATTTTAAAAAATATTGTTTTATGCATATTTTATGTTTATCTATAAACAATTACATTTTAAGTAAGCTACAAGAGCGCTATATATAATAAAAGCATGTAATAAAAAAGTTGGTTAGTTCTTTTGTATGGCAGCACTGCAAAACTTACAACATGTTTTAAAACATTGTGTATGGCAATTGTGCATATAAAAATGGTTGGTGTTGGTGCTTAATGTTTATAATCTGTTCGATAAGTTTCGGTGGTAAGCCGATTTGGATGTACTGTAAAAATTGAAACCGTTTTGCTACCATTCTAAGTGTACAGTGAAATAATCAAGCAACCCCTGTTAATAAATTTTAAAGTGACTTTTCATTTTGAAATAGTTCGGTGTGGTTAGCTGTGGTAAGTTTTTAAAATAATACGGTTTTTTTTACATACGGCTTAAAATTTTCAATAGAAGTGACTTCAGTTTTCGACCGATAAATCTAATTTTGTTTTTTGAATTCGAAAGTTAACTGAAATATTTGGCAAGGTATTGTTATTAGTTTAAATAGCTTATTTATTTGGGTTCTTTTACATGACCCTATCAAAGCTCAACCAAATTATATGCATACCTCGTGAGTTTTCGTCTAAATGTCAAATCTCCCCTGGTGTTATGAAATTTGTTGTGATCCAATCAACGTGTATTTATTTTTATAAGCAAATACCTTATATACAAAAAGTTATACATCGTTATATTGGTTGGTATTAAACGACGTAGTAGAGTAGCCATTTATATTTTTTGTCTTTTGGTATGTTAAAATTTTATTAAGAACGTCAATACGCATAAAAAAATTCACATTTAAAATGAAATAAGTAGGTATTCTAAAATTTTCATAAAAATGATAAGTCACCCACAGCATTGGTTGCTGACATTTGCTACTTTATATGTGTGAAGTTCAGAACCTTTATCATGTCAGACTTCTTGCATTTACTCCATTTAAAATATGGGTAAAAAATGTTAACTAGGTGGCACGTTTTTTGGAGAATGGAATGAGCTCTCTTTCTCCCAATTCTACTCCCATTTAGAGAAAACAAATGAAAAAGTTATTTATCTGCTGCCATAGCACACTTGATCTGCCTGCTCGGCTTGTGTAGCTGGTATGGAGCTCTTTGAGTGTTAGGTTGACATAGATCAACCTAAAACACAAGGAGCTCCCTTTTAGTTGCTTCTAAGTAACCTAATCATAGGATGTTGGTTTTGCGTAATCTAAACAGAAAAAGAAAGTTTTCAAATTTCTGCCACCTAATTCTAAAGGTCAATTTGCCTGGAGCAGTATCTCATAGAATATTGAAGTAAAATGCTATGTTAGATCTGTTATAATGCTTTGTTCTTCTGAGTTGTTCCCAGAAACTTGTTCAGAAGACCTCTTCCCTTCCAACATTTGTCATTCACTTACCCTACATAACTGTTTGCAAGATGCCTACACCTCTGACATATGTATATGTTTAAAGCTAATTGTGGTCACTTAAATTAACAGAACTGCTTGCTTCTGTGTAATATAGCTTTCTAATAGTGAAATAATTATTAGAATTGGTTCATTAGTTTCAAAGATTATACATTGCAAACAAAGAAATTATTCACCCATATACAAAGGTTACTGTATTACTTGGCGCACTATATTTGTACTTTGTCTAATTGAAGTTGATAATTTTGACAACTAAGGAACACAATAAGGATAGGGTAGTCTATAATTGTTAATGAATCTATTTAATTTGCAATTATTATTCTCATAGAACTTGGAATCAATAGTTTTATGGGTATGCAATGTTTTTTTTAATAATTTATTACTAAATTAATAATTTATTGATAAAAATTTTAAGTGGGTGAGTATTTTTATTTGGTCAGTCAGCCTGTTGACCAATCAATGAGTTGACAATTAAAAAAATAAAATTAGGTTGTTTTTCTTTTTTTTTTAATAATTAAATGCAAGTTTAGTTAATTACAAATAGCTTTAATATTTACAAAAACAAATATAGTTGTTCGATTTATTTTATTTAAAGACGGATTTTCTAGTCTATCAGTGTGATACAGATCAATGAAGTACAAAAAAATATACTTCATAAGCATGAGAATTATCAACTTAAATTGGACAAAGCATAGTCATTTACTTTTATTTACAAACAAATGCTTAAAAGATAATCATATAAACATATCCAAATGTCTAAATATTGTGCAATAATATGATAGAAAGTTGAAAGTAATACATCCCTGTATGACATCACCCTTTGACCTTGAAGTATAAATTGACCTATATCATGTTCCAACTGAAGACCTAAATTTTACCATACATGGTGGCCTTTACACTTTTATCGGAAATGTTGTAATTTTGTGAGATAAAGTGAAGTGAAATTGTATAATATGGAAATCTGATCTTATTAGGTAATGTGAGAAGTTGGTTTCCGAATATATTATGAACTTTTTGTGATGACTCACAAGATGTGGTGTACCTTGTGTGTACATAATTTAGGCTTTTATTTGGAACAGTGTATATACAGGTAATTTTTATTCTAAAGAAAGTTTTGCATATATTTGAGGAAAACCTAATTTCAATGAATATTAAGGCATGTCGTAGTTAATTTTTATAATCCGATATAAAAAGAAAAGTGAAACATTAATAAGAGGGACATAAATAAATGATTTATTCAGAGCCCCTGTGTGTCATATGATTCCATTGAGCCCATTTGACAGATATTTCACTGTCTTCACCCAGATTGCATGACTCAGGTGATATAAATCTCAGATGAACAAAGGAAAGTACTTTATCTCAATTTCTTCACCTGGGTGATTCAACAAAGTGGGATATTTCTTCTATGCTAGTCACACCATAGTTTTACATATTCATTTAAATAATATTTTTATATAACTTGCTCTATTTTCATATTTTTGAAAACCCCAAAAGTTTACTTTCATTTGTATCCATACCTGATTTAAAACTGCTTGCTGACCCCTGACATAGCATATTTTAACTAAAGTTTTTTTAATTCAGGTGCGAGATGTTGGGCGCCTGACAGGCATTGGCTTTGGATTACTGACCTAAGGACCGAAGACCAGTACTGATTGACATCACAAAAGAGAAGTCAGCATGTTTCAGAAGCAGACATTTGGCGCAAGCACTTCTGCGTTTGGTAAGAGATTATAATTTCATTGAAGCTTAAAAAAAGAAGTCACATAGTCTATAGCAGTTAAGTCAGCAACCCAGATTAATGTGATGATTCGACAAAATACAGGCATTCGGCACGCTGCCCATCGAGCATTAAGTAGTGCAGGAAAAGTGGAGGCTACAAGGTAGAGCACCCATGAGCTGGACCGACCAGGTCAAAGTGGCAGTGAACATCCCTCTATATGAAAGCTGCAGTTAGAACGGAGTGGAGGCGCCTAATGAAGCGGGGCACAGCAATGACGTGATGGTCATGAGCAGTCTTGACAGACTGCAATGACAGAGAAGAAGATATTGTGTGAATAGTGAGATGTTGCATATCTCATCCTCTCCCCCACTGGTTATCCTTATTTATTCCCCAACTCATTTCTACACAAAGGCTGACAACAGATGTATGTGGTCACTTACCATCAAGTGAATCACTCACTTGCTTAAATCCTTCTATCATAAAAACAATTTTAGTTGTAATAGCTTTTATTAGAACAAGAATGTCATTCTGGAACCATTCGGCCATTGAGTAGTGGACTTCAAAATGTTAGGTTTAATGCGCGATATAAGATATGGCTGGGCTTAATGTGAAAATATATATCAGAATCTTGTGTAAAATGTAATTTCTTCTCTTGGTCTATTCTAGGCACGTCTACGACGCCGTCTTTCGGTAGCTTCAAGCCGACAACCGGCACCAATGCCTTCGGCGCACCCCCTGCGTTTGGTGCCATTGCCACCCCCCAACCAGCCACTGGTGGAGGTACGATACTTTGAATACTTGGTTACTAAAAGTAAAAAAAAGGAAATAAAGGTTTATTTAGGAAATAAAGTTTTATTTTTAAAGGAAATAAAGTTTTATTTCTAATAAAATAAAGTTTTGTATTTAAAGAAAAAAAATAATTTTTAAAAGAAATAAAGTTTTATTTTATTTCATTAAAGTATATTTTATATTCATTCAGGTCTTTTCGGCTCCACCAACGCTACGGGTGGCCTATTCGGCGGTTCTCCAGCGTCGACAACGACTCCCGCCTTCGGTGCAACCTCCGGAGGCTTTGGTTTCGGCGCCAGTACATCCACTGGTGGCCTATTCAGCAACAACCAGTCTACTGGCCTATTCGGAAACACGCAGAATACATCGGCCTTCGGTGCTAAACCTGCAGGTACATTGAATTTATTATCAAATAAATATTATTGTTGCATAAATGTTTTGTAAGGCAGGGGTCGGCAACATGCGGGCCGAAGCGCAATATTAATTTAAATAATATTTTCAAGTACTAAAAGCGCCAATAGCCTAATGGTTAAGGGTGTGCACCACGAAACATGTACAACATGGTCGTGCGTTTGAATCCCGCCATTCGACTATTGTTGTGAAACATGTCCAACCCTTTTTAAAACTTGTTTGGACATTATATCAAGTTCAAGAAAAAAATCATAAGGGGCTTACAAATGTATGAAAACAGGGCTATTATATTAAAATATTTTTCCTCCTGCCCTTTTCCCACTTTTATCGTGCGGTCAGCACAGTACCGTACAGTGACCGTAGTCCATACTGTAATAAGTGTTGTCTACAGTTTGTCACGGCCCGCCGCCTACCTGACGCCAACCCTCCTCGGGCATATATATGAAATATTAGTAGATTATCGAAACAAGTTTTAAACTTGGTTGGTTTAATAGTCGAATGGCG